>RCHF01000069.1:0-75595 GCA_003987895.1 Neonothopanus nambi
CGCTACTTCGTGTGGTAGGTGCCTGCCTACTCAATTTTAGTTGCTAGGGCAAGGTTTAATGCTGCTGCAGCTGTTGCTCCGCAAGTCCGTCGCCCCTTGTTTGCTTGCACAGCTAGCGCCCCTCCCCTAGCTCCTCGCAGTCCCCCGGGGGAGCGCCTTGGATGGATATCACTGGGCCAGGCCCCACTGCCAGCATACGATCAACATTCGTACGTTGCCGCGGCGCTGATGCCAGTCGGCAAGCTAGCGCTGGCCCTCTCTGGTACCGGTGCTGACAGTAGTCTGGACACTGCAGCAATATAAATCCGGGCTTTCGATTTGGCCGAGCGGTGATAAGAAAGGACGAGTCCGGGCGCAATGTGAATGCGCCACTCTACAGTCAACAGTGATCATCATTATGGTGATGCAGAGGAACCCGAGATTGAGATGTGAAGAGTTGGGGACCAAACCGAAAGGTTTCATGAATTGCAGTAGCTAAAGATTCGAACGTTCTGATCGTTCAGGAATAACATTGAACAGTTTCAAGCTGCGATATATACAATAAAAATACATTACTATGCACTATGCCATGATGAGATTAAATCCATTCTCCGTGAACAATCGCATCCTCTGGAAAAACCTCTTGATCCAATCCCAGCTCAGCGAAAACTCGATCAATCTCTTCGGAGCTTTCCTTTTCTTCGTTATTTTCCAGCGCTACAGACGGAGGATTAAGAAAGAGACTCTTGAAACAAGTTTCGAAATTCGAATACCTTCACCACGACCTTCACCCAAACTAGCTTCTAACCCTTCTTCACCATGCCTAGCAGCGATAAAGAGCAATTGCGCGCGCTCATAATTAAGCAACTCCATTGTCTCGCACGAAGCGAACCTTAACCCATAAGGTTCCCTTCCCTTCGTTCCCTTCCCGAACACATGCTCCATGATATACGGAGGGTAGTCTGCACCTCCGCTTCTCTGTCCAGGAAATGAAGCCGGCGCCAATGGGTTCTTAACTTGCAATATGAACGAAGAAGCAGCGTATATACCCAATGTTTCTTGAACGTTTCCGATTTGGGCAGGATGAGAAATATGATATCCAAGATGCGTCTTGCGATCAGAAGGGGCGCGAGGATCATTATTGACTATGGCATATCCGCCTCTTCCGACGAGCCTCGCAGGCTCTTCGTGTCTAGTGCCTAAGACAGGGATAGTTAAGTCAGTATTGAGTATTGGCAAATAAGCGTTGAAAGCGGAACACTTTTATCAAGCCAAGCCAAGCTTTAATTTTGACGCGAAAACACACCTCTCGTCTTTGTCTCATAAGTCTTCTCGCCTAATCCTTTTTCCAGCTCATCGAGATTATCGCCTACTTTAGTGACCGTGGCCCACAAGGTATCTTTACGGCCTTTTCCTGCTCCTCCATGCTCGGGATCCGGAAGCTTCTTCTTCCCCACGGTGATGAGTCGGAATCGTTTCTTAGGTGTGTTCGTAGATGCAGGAGCTGGGACAGCGTCCGCTCCAGCGGAAAGCACAGCCATTTCAGATTGATCTGTGGCGTCCTCATGCTTCATTTCCCCGTTAGAGCTTTCAGCGACGTTCTGGGTAGCCACTGAAAAACCAGGAGGACGAGGAACGAGGAGGATATGGAAGTTTTTGACATCGTCGAGAGAGTGTGCTTCTTCGTGCTGGACTTCTAGACGATAGAAGAAGTAAATGTGACCTCTTTCAATCGTTCCTAATAGAGGTACACGTTCAGTCCATATCAGTACCAAGCCCATCTGCGGAAGCGCACTCACCTGTCTCTCGAACTTGCACATGTGAAGCCGTCGGTTCCAACGACGGATCAGCACAATTACTGGGACTCTGGATCGTCGTTTTACTCTTCTTCTTCGGAGGCTCCTTCGACTCGTCTTTGGTTACTTGTCGCTTGACGGGTGGTTTCTCTTTCGTACTAGGACCCTTCGTATCCTCGGTTCCACCTGTGTCTAGCTTCTGTTCTTGAATTGCAGCCTGTCTTCTAGTGATAGGCATTCCAAAAATTCGCAAGAAAACGTATTGTTTGAAGTAGAGTTGAAGGTTCGTTTCAAAGTTTCAGGTGAGTAATATGTAGCTCGTGCAGATGAAGGTGTGTTTGACGTCATTACAGAACCCGCCACTGCGCCCCAATATTTACGTATCCCGAGTCTGGCGTCCTTTTTCGATGATTTCCTGGTCTTTTTTCATGATAATTTGGCGGTGATGCGCCTTTTCAGCTTCGATGTCGAGAAGAGATCCTGAAAGAGAAATCCAAACCGGAGGAGTTTCCACCGGTAGCTGAGTATCACACCGAGAAGAAAGCGAAAAGAGTTAAGCTATTCGGATCATATGCGAATCTTTGAATTAGACGGTGCGAGAAGGTGGTGGTTAAAGACAGAAAGACAGAGCGTATGTACCAGTAGAGAAGACTTGCCAATGCCTCGGTTACCTGACTGAGAGACACAGCACGTGATATACACGTGAAATCAGACGAGATCAGTAGGCTTGCGGGAAAAACCTCCCGGAGGTTAGGGCCACAGTTAGTAACTGGGGGGTCCCTCGGAGGGGGTTATTCACCAGTTAGGAACCGGTTCGTAACCTATAGTCACGTGATCCCGGAATACTTTTACCGGAGCTCCGCGCGCCTCCGGCGCGCTTACACCTACTCACCTGCCAACAGCCAGCAACCCACTAAAAACCCTACAAAAATAGGCAGAGTGTACACAGCTGAGTAAAAACTATCATAAGAAGTAAACCCTGCCCTCTGCCTCTTGATTGGAGGAAATTTGCTTGAGGCTCAAGCCTCGCAGATGAAGGCACGTGACCAGTAGGTTCGGAACCTACCCTATTTTGGGCTCCTGGCGGGGGGTGGTAACTTACTGGTAAGTAACGGTAAGTTACCAAAAGTCACGCCATGCGGTGACATACCTAGGTATTTCCCGCAAGCCTAGAGATCAGGTCTCTCGGGACTTATAATACGTTTCGGGAACGTGGTTACCCTTTGGGACTTTACAGTCACCTTCTGAAAACACAGCAGTCCTGCTTTCCCCTTTCTCGTTTCTTTCAGCTCTGAACATGATCGCTGGATGAGACAGACTCAGGGCTGTGATCATCTCGGATATAGTCCCGAAGCTGCCTTCGGATTTGCTTGATTTGGCTGCCAAGCTCGAGCTACGCTACTGCTTTGGATCATGTCAAACGATCGTTGCAGTTCGAGGTGATTCGTATCTACACTACGGTATAACATAAACACTCTGGAAAAAGCTGTTCAGAAGTAAGCACATAAATATTGCCATGATGTCACAAAACACATGCTAATATCTCCTCTACATATTTGATCTTGAAATTGCTTCCCCGTTGATGTCCGGGTTCCGAGTGTGGTCCGTAGAATCTTCAAAGAATTTTGGCGTTTCAGCAGACATCTTTCTTCTGTCAAGATGTATCTTACTTTCCGCGTAGTTTGGCTATAGCCAGGGGCCACGATTGACCCACGATGCCGCGAATCCGCGGGAATCCAGTACACAGATACGTAGCATCCTATTCTCCGCTACCAACGGCGACAGACCGACACCATGTGTCGATCTTATTTTGTATCCTTTTGGAGCTTCATTCCAGTCACAACTATTGTACAGCTCCCGAATGTCTTTCTGTTTGACAGGGAAGGTATATAAAGTGGGTCCCAATGGTGGGCGTACTCACTGTGATTTCTTCTCACCCATTCTTCCCTAAATGCGCTCATTATGCACTCGATCTCAGGCTCAGTGCCTCCTGCAGCTCACTTGGTTAACTCTATCTTGCCGTGCTGCTACACAAGCTGCATTTTCAAGTGTAGCGCTATCGCAAATCGAGTCGTTTAACAACACACTGACTGGTCGACTCTTTGCTGGAACGCCTCTCGTCTCGCCATGTACAACGACAAACGGTGCCAACTCAAGTGTCTGTAATGAAATACAACACGGATATCTCGACGAGTGTGAGTCATTCTTTGTTTCCCCGGCAATTATCTTCACCCATTCAGACTCCCGCAGTATTCCGTTCCAACGTTCCCGGTGCTTATGTTAATTCGCAGTGGGAAACATGCCAAGCGACGGGAGCACAATGTCTTCTGGACTACAAGGACCCAACGAATCTAGCCCCTGTTCTACCGCCCAATGATTGCCAACCGGGCAGTGTGCCGTCGTATTTTGTGCGCTACAGCTTTTTCATTCGTACCTACAGCGGGATTTATCTGATCCGTTTCCGTTTCTCCTCTCCTTTTGTTGCATCATTCCCTTCAGGTTGACGTTCGATCGGAGAAAGATGTCCAGGCTGCATTCGAGTTTTCAAAACAGATGAAACTGCCTTTGGTGATTAAGAACACGGGGGTGAGTCAGATTGAACGTCTTCATTGTTTACGCTTTGACCCTTTAGCAATATGTCATATTTACAGCACGATTACAAAGGCCGTAGCAGTGCCCCGCATTCATTAGCGCTTTGGGTAAGTGATTTCATCAGGAACAGGGACCCCTTCGCCGCTCAATGAACTGATAACAATCGAATTTAGACGCATAACCTCAAGAACGTAAGCCATTGAACTGTATATTTTAAGAGAGTATTGAAATAGCGGCGTCTAGATCTCATACAACCCCAACTTCACGCCTGAAGGGTGTTCCGTGTCTGACACGGAGTCGAGTCCTGGAGTAACACTTGGGGTCAGTATTTCCGGATCCATTTTTGTCAAATCCGGTGCTTAAATGTTCTAGGCTGGTGTTCAATGGCAAGACGCGTATGCTTTCGCCGAGGCGCATAATATTACTCTCGTCGGAGGTACGGCGACTTGAGAGTATGAGCCTGCTTAAGAGCTAATATCATTCATTCTCAAATAACTCCAGGAAGTGACCGATCGGTCGGTACTAGTGGGGGCTGGCTTCAGGTAGGTCCTTCCGCTTCACCGATGCGACCGCTTACACTGCCTCGATTTTGTTGTTAGGGAGGAGGGCATAGTATGCTGTCGAATACCATGGGGTTAGGCGCAGACAGAGCGGTGAATACCGTGACATTTCATTATGAAAGATTGAAAGAGTTCATTGTTCAGTAACCTTTTTTTTCCGTATAGCTACAGTTCAAGGTGGTAACTCCCGATGGGCAGTATAGGATCGCAAATTCTTGCCAGAATCAAGATCTTTTCTATGCACTTAGAGGAGGTTAGTGTCACTGACTCGATCGTTCATTGGATTGCTCGTAGACTAATCATACCTCTGCACCTTCGTACCAGGCGGAGGAGGTACTTTTGGTGTTGTCATGGAGGCAACCGTTCTAGCCTCTCCTCAGGTCACATTGCAAGTAGTCCTCGTTTCTTTCAAGGACAACAGTTCCGAGCTTACCAGGGAACTCTGGTCCGTCATGACTGAGAACGCTCTGCAGTGGGCAGAGGATGGGTGGGGCGGAATCGCTACATCTCAAATAGCCATCTATGTCAACCCCATCCTAGACAAAGACACAGCAGCCAAATCGATGGCACCCCTAATCGAGTTTGGAGAGAGACTTAAAAGTAAAAACGTTACCGGTGCGCAGCTTCAAATAGCTGAGTTTCCCAGTTGGGGAACATTCTTTGATTACTTCGCGAGTGAGAACGTTGCGGTGAGTTTCGATTAATCGCTCTTTACCCCTCCTCATGGTCTCCCATCTACCCATCTACCTTTGATCCGCTTTCACAACGTGTTTTGAAGCATTCCGCTAATGAATTAAATTTGACTCTGCCCACCTCACCTCTTTTTGCTTTTGCTTTTGCTTTTGCTACTGGGCACGGGCACGGCTGTGGCATTTACAGATCGTAGGCGTCAGTCTAGCTTTGTCTTCTCGATTGATAAGCAAAGCCAATTTCGAAACGCCTGCAAGCCAGTCGGCTTTAGTACAAGGACTGCTGGATGCTAGCGCCGTCACTCCACGGCTAATAATCTTGATATCTGCACCAACGTCGTTCCCTGGGGATGGGATGACAAGCTACACGGAGGCGTGGAGATCGAGCTTGTATCACGTTACGGTTTCTTCGCCGTGGAATTGGAATACGACTGTTGAGGAGAAGCGCGAGCAGTATCAGAAGTCCAGTCGAGCTATGGATTATTTACGGAAGATTACACCTGATGCAGCGTACTCGGTAAGTACATGTATTCTGATATGGGTTCAAAGCATGGATTGCTGATATTTTTTACATGATGGTTATCAGAACGAGGCTGATGTATATGAGCCAAATCATGAGGGTAAAGATGAATATTCTCGATCTGTACTGCCTAAGCTAACTGTGCTGCGATCGTCAGTTTCCTTCTGGGGTTCACACTATCCTCGGCTGTTAGAGATTAAAAACAAGTAGTAAGTATCTCTTGTTTCGTGAACAAAGCACAAGGCGGTTGATCATCATCCTGTCTTGCTCAGTGATCCTGAACATCTGCTGGACTGCTGGCATTGTGGTAAGTGTGGTACCTAGCTGATGAACTATATAAACCATTCAATTGATTCCTTCGAACAGTGGGATGGGAGCCAAAGGCACAACAGTTTTCATGCTACTTGTAAGGCCAGGGAGGTTGTACGGATATACTTATTTGAAGTCGGACTCGGAGGAGGATGGAACATTATTTATATGTAAACATACTTCAAGTGCTCGTACTTTAATCACCTAATAAATTTACAAGCATGACGGATTATATATGGCTCTCAGGTATTCAGATACAAAACTTCGCGAAAAGAAAAACCGAAACAAAAACGAGATACTTATTTCTGTGTCACGGTAGGAGGTGATATACCTAACGAAACTAGAGAATACAGACCCTGGATGTGCTTCACGCGCACGCATACTAACACAGATTTGCGAGAGCTCAGGAGACGGCACGTCGGCAATTCGGCGGTCCGGGAAGATTATGTAATCTACTTGCTGCTGTTGGTAGTTGTTGAAGCCAAGCGCTCAAGCGCTCACATGTACACTTCCTCCTCCGAGCCTTGCATTAAGTGGTATTGGCGTCCTCAACAAAACTGCTAACGGACCCGGAATAAGCTAGGTACTGGCTTCAATGGCAGCATTCTAGACTTTCAAGATCACAATGGACAAGACTAGTGCAATCCAAGCACATTGTGGGCTCCTAGCTTGACAGATGTACACGGGAGGCTTAGGCTGCCCTAGGTCGGGTTTTGGATCAACGATGATGACCATCATGCAGTGTGATTTGCGGCTACCTTCTTGGAGTATTCCCAATGCACACAAGATCTTTTGTCAGTTTCATTGAAGTTAGTGTCCGAGCAGGTGAACTCATGGTTTTTGGCAGGTAGAGTGACAAGTAGCCTCCTGGGTGGCAACATGCAGCAGTTGCTGTCTCCGACGCTGTAGTACTGTGCTAAAGATAGCATATCAACGCGGTTCCATCTTTTTTCATATAGCACAATTCAGTCAATGAAATTGAATGAATGGTGCATACCCAATGCATTCCCATCCCCACATGGATCTCAGGCGAAGTCTCCGAGTCGGCACCGAGCTAACAAAACTCAAGGTCGTTCACTCCTAGGAAGCCCTTCTAGGCTTTCCTGTATGTCATAAGTTCTACACCAGATCTGCGCCATCACGAAAGTCCATTTGGTACAGCACAAGTGACGAAGGAAGGTCGCGAGAAACTACGCTACGCGCATGGATATTGAAGGGTATCATCAAACTGTTCTAATCTTGGGCTCGTTCCCCATGCATCCCCGGGTCTCCTAAGTAGGTGCTAATTCCGAGCACCTACTGAAAGCTACTATATAAGTTCTCGTTGGTTCTGTTGTACCTGATTAATTTTATCCTCAGTGCTCGTTGAATAAGAGCGTCCCTCCCCATTGTTTCCGCAGTTAACTATTTATGTTTCCGCCGATTATATGATTCGTGGATGAAACCTAGATGAAACTTCAGGTGACTCGGCGCTCAAGCGCTTTCTTTTGAGTGCCAAACTCCTTTGTTCAGCTTGTCGTGGGCACGGTCCAATGATCCAAAAATACTGATTCTTTGAGTATTCAATATCATAAGCTACGTGAAGCAAATGAAAGTCAAAGCGTCTGGGAACAGGTACCCAGAGTTACTAGAAACTAACGGCCCCTTGCTTTGGATACATTTCTGATTGGCCCTTTAGAATAAGTAGCAAGTGTTTTACTTACATAACCGTCAATGAGGCAGAGCAAAGATATCATGTCGTCTAGTCCGCAGTGCCTGTCTCGTCTCCCTTTCTTCCTCTTCTCTCCTCTCCTTAACTTTTTTCTTTTGTTATCCTAGCGCCGTGCGCATCTTTACTTAATGTTTTCTCTATTGCTTTTACTCAGCTTTTTGGGCCAGCTCTTGAGTCTCAGCACCGCGTTCCCCGTTCCTTCTCTGGACTTGCTGGCAAGAAATGTCAAGGGCTTCGACATTCCATTTAAGAGAAGTAGAGGGGCTCAGAGACTCAAGCGAGGCGTTAGTGGGGAGATTGGGCTGGGAGACAATTCGGACCTGTGAGCATTGAGATGACAGGCTTGATACGTGGTAGAACGATTGACAAATGAATTCAGGCTGTATACTGTCCCAATACAACTTGGAGAGACTTTGACTGCTGTCCATCTTGGTGTGTAATCGTTCGACTCGTATGTCACTTTAACTAATTATCACTCGACAGACACTGGTTCAAGTGATCTATGGGTAGCTTCCGATGAATGCACCACTGGAACATGTAGCGGTACTTTAACTGCTGCCCGCTTTCCAACGGCGGATTTCAATGCTACTGGTTCAAGCGTTACCATGGTGTATGGCGATTCAACTACCGGTACAAAAGCCTCAGGTCCCATAGGCTTCGATACCGCCACTATTGCTGGAATAGCTATCCAAGGACAGACTTTCGCCGCAGTGAACTCTACCACGAACACCGTTGTCAATTACGGTGCTGCGGGCATCTTCGGCCTTGGGTTTCCCAGCGGAAGTGATATACAAGAGGCTGTAGTCGTTGACAGAACCGGACCACTTACTACTACTGATAATTTCGTATCGGACACTTATACCTATGGACCTTTGCTTTCACGAATTACTATGACGAATGCGTTGGATGAAGATTTATTTGCAATTTCTTTGCAGAGAGATACGATTGATGTCGAAGGAGGAGATGGGACGCTTACTCTTGGGAAGTTACCTGACGGGGTGGATAATTCATCTTTGACGTGGGTACCTGTGAGGTTATACACTCCAGCCGAAGGAGGTTTGAATCCTCCTACCTTTGCTGCTAATGAGGTACGCTCTCGCTTTTGCTTGCTAGTACAACAGAAATGCTCACGACATTCTTTYYAGATCTACCCTTTGTGCGTCATCTTCAAACTCTTTTGATGCAAGCTAACTCGTTATGTAGCCGCTGGGAAGTCGATATCGATGCAGTCTACCTTGATGGCAAGATGCTCGCAAATTCGAGCATCCCAGCTACGGGCGGTGTCAGTAGCACACGCGTTTCAGCGCTCATAGACACAGTGCGTCAGAACCTTTTCAGCTCACACAAATTCTAAGCCGTGCGATGCTATCAGGGAAATTCTATCGTTCGTGGTCCTTCGGATGTCGTGAACAACATCCTGGGCACGGTCTCGTCAAACTACAATCCCTCCAACACGGAATCAGCCACGCTTCCATGTACAGCTGCTCATACCCTGGCATTCCAGATTGGTGGACAGGTACGTCAGCGCCTGTTGTATGGATGCCGTGCACTGATAGACGTATTTACACAGATGTTTCCGATCGACCCCCGCGATTTCATTAGTGACACTGCGAGCGGCGACGCGAGTACTTGTGTAGCGGATAACCTTGTTGCTACCGATCCTCCAAGCCAAGGAGCACTTTTCCGTTGGAGTCTCGGTGACCCGTTCATTAAATCGTGCGTTGAGTGTATGAATGAAGACTAGAGGAAGATTTTCTAAGGAGAATTTTTATTCGTATAGCACTCTCGTCGCTTTTCACTATGGAAACCTCACCCACCCTTCTGTTGACCCTCCCCGGATGGGCTTCATGTCAAAAGTACCGTCGAATGCAGCTAGTCTACTCACGCAAGCTGTCGACGATGCACAAAGCAACGGAGGTAACTTCGAGAGTATGTTCTTCAGTTTCCTTTTTAGCCTCTCCCGCCTAAAGCTGACTTATGATCTTCTTCCCTTCCCTCTTTTTCTACCTGCAACCCCTTAGGCACGATTCAACTGGCCCCAACAGCGAGCGCCGCAGCTGAAACAGCTGTTACAGTGGTAGCCAACTCGCAATCCTTCTCTACGACCGCCTCGTCCACCCAAGGCGCAACAGTAACCGTTTCAATGGGCGGGAGCCCTACTCAGACATCTGGAACGGATAACAATTCTTCAAAAAACAACAGCGCGTTACGGTTCAGTTCGTTAAGCGGGAAATATATGTCCTGGGTTTCAGTGCTGGTCGTAGTTTTCGTGTGGACGTTCTGATATAGCTACAGTTTATCTAAAGAGTCTTTTTGGGTTCTGGACGATCTCGCTGACATTCGTTTAGTGGTTGAGTGATATTTTTTGGGGGGTATATAGCCGATTAATGGACTTTATGGACTGTTTATACATAGATACCCTCAAGATACCCTCTTGTCACTTCCCGTCCGCTCCCAGTCGGTTGAGGCAGTGAGCTTGTGACTCGCGAGCGCCCCGCGTAAATCTGTTAACATTGTTAAAATCTTGCTATCTTCCCTCGCCGAGATGCCCATGCCCATTATGATTGTCTCCTGCAGACTGAATGAAGCATATGTACACCTTAGCTGGACTGGGTCGCAACAGCTGATCTGACAGATCCACATCTATACGCAGCATTTATTTGGGGATGCAGTTATATATATCCTATGCAAATACAAGCAGGAAAGGTCTTGAACAAATATCAATGTCCATGCCGAATACAACCTTTTAAGTTAGCTATAAAGCATCGTTCTAACTCTTCTCTAAAGTCACCAGTGCTGTTCTTTCATTTGTCTTAGTCACGGACGGACCACGAACGGATCTTTCACAGCCATGAAGGAGGGAGCCAAAACATAGGTCGAGTTAAAACCACGGGCCTTCCTCAAATGCCCCTTGGGCAAACCGGAAGAAATTAAGATTCCCGGCGTCAACAGCAGCTACAATCGCCGTCTTTTTCCCTGCACGCAAGACCATGAAAGGATTGAGCTTTTTCTCTCGTTGTTTCTCCTTTCCCTCGTCCAGTTTCGAACAGAAGGAAGGGAACCATGACGAAAGGCGCGTTGACAGAGATGCCACAGCTGATGATCCTGAATCACTGGACACCACACACTGAGCTGATGGAAGTTGCGAGGAAGAGGGGACCGTCTCGCCCTGTTGTGAGGGTGGTAGTGGCGCCGGTGGTCGTTTATACGACACGCCTTGTATTTGAGGGGGGTTGCGTACGCGAGGTTTTGGAGGTGGTAGTTCAGGTGAAATAGCGTACAGGTCAGTCAATTCACAGAGGGTAGGCATCGGTGTCGTGCGTGCACTAAGAGGGTAACTTAGTTGTACGAATAAGACATGAATTCGCTACATGACTCACTTCACTACTACTATTTGATAATCAGGTGGGGGAGGCGCTGATTTTTTGAACGGTGTCGGAGGCTTGTAGAGGTTGAAGAATGGGGAATAGGGGGAAGGGGGGCATTCTTTCGGAGTTTGGATGGAAACCTTATGCCCAGACGGGATGATGCGCAATGAACGGAAGACATGAGCTAGATAAAGAAAGTATGATTAGAGGGAGCAACAATGAGTGAAGGACGACCTACAGTAATTTTTCTCGCGGTAAAGCCAGCGGCTGATTTGCAGAGGTTTCCACCAGTTCAAGGTCTGTTTGAAAAGGGTCGATAGCTTTGATAACCACAGCGGAAAGACTGAGAACAGTCTTCGGAGGAAGGATTGAGCTGACCCCGAACTTGTGGGCAGAGGATACGGTGCTGCCGCAGGGTAAAATTCGTTTGGAGGCTTGGAGCGCGTTACAACGTATCCTAAGCGCTTCAAATAGGCGTAGACCTATCATAGAAATGACTTAGCACTGAAGATTGAGAAAATGGCGGATCCCACGTACCTGATACCTATCCAATGTCAGATCTTCTTTCCCAATCATCTCCGAGTATGCTTGCTGCACGGTCATTGGGCTCCCCAACACAGTCTCGAACGTGGTATCGTCAGGGTACTGTATTGAAGACTCTTTCCAACAGAAAAGAGAGCCTCGTTCAATGAGATAAATAGCTTCTTCAGGTAGCAATTCCAAGCGTTTTTGAGTTTTCAGTGTTCCATCTGCAATCAGAGTCTGCCTGGGGACGGTATGCCCTACAGAATTCATGCCTGATCCACGAGCGACGGCAACTGAAACTCGTAAAAGCTCGGGGTGCCATATACCATAGCTGATTGTTTTACTGGTATGACAGTTAGTAAGGGAAACTCAAAGATCTGATGAATTCGCATACACACTTGGATGTCGTCCGAACTGCTCGTAAAGCTTCAAACATCGCGTCTCTCGAGCGCTGAAGGACATGTCGCTGAAGACCAGAGCCTCCTAGCGCAGATGGCTCAAATTCCTTTTCTCCACGTTTTGGGATAATAGGCCTTGCAGCATTGGGCCTGATTTACATCATGAAAAAGGTTAGCGATGGTGAAAAAATTCAAAGAAGCCAACAGAAGATTAAATCTCACATTAGCTTTGTCCAATCAGGTCCCTCGTCCTCATCGCCAGATGACTGGCCCTCATCGTCCACATCATCCCCAAGAGGTCTTTTGAATTCGGCAGTGGGTTGTTCGAGGCTGTCATCCATCGGAAAGAGGTGAAAAAGGATCTTTGAGGAAGAATAACTCCAAAAATCTCCGCCGCGGCAGGGAGCAGGCAGGAGCAGGCCCGGGCGCTTACATACAACTGACGCGACTTGCGCTCGTCGCTGGTACTCGGATCTTCGACTTGGAGATCCACTGAGGTCGGAAGGTCAAAGGCAAGTTCGAATTCTATCTTTTCCTTTCGAACAAGAATATTTACATATAATATATAGTGACAAACGAGGATATCAAGTTTTTATATATTTTGAAGATGGCAATGCGCAGGCTAAAGCTTTGTCCGAGTCAACGAGGGGTTAGTCCGGTTAGGACCCTTTAATTTTGTCTTTGTCTAACCATCATTGCATATATATAAGGCGGTGGTGTTTTTCTGCGCCTTCTCACCAACTCTCATCTACTATGTCGGAGCACGCGTCCGCCTGCAAAGAAAAAGGAAACGCGCTTTTTAAAAGCGGGAAACTCGCTGAGTGCGTGCTCTGATCTCTTAAATGTTATCATGGACGCGTCCGAGTCCGTCTAATTCGAACTTTTTTGCGTAGATCCACAAAATGGTACCAAAAGGTGAGTAAAGCCTGCTCATTGTCGTGATTTCCACCTTCCTTTCCGTTTTTGCTTTGCTCAGTAGGTAGCCCAGCTTCTACGTTGATATGCGGATTTTTTGACCTTAGTGTTTCACACTTTTGAGCCTCTCTAACTCTTGCAATTACAGGGCGAAACGGCGGCCCCAAAAGACCCGCTACTTCCGTCCAACCTCAGCGCGGCTCTTTATGAACTAGGAGACTATCTAGGCTGCTTTCAAGCGATACGCCGTGCCGTCGAAAAGGCCCATCAATCCGAAACAGAACATGCCACTCTCCTTTTACGTCTTTCACAAAGGCTCGCAAAGACCCTGAGTCACGGTGTACGCAGTGGCGTTATCAACCCGCGACACTTGCGCGAAGGGAAAACGTTCATCGACCAATTAGAGACCTTGTCAGGCTCTAGTGATAATGGATCAGATTTCTCGCGCGTCTGGGCGCAGTGGAGAGCAATTGAAGCTGACCTGGGTTCGAACTCGGAAGAGGCTATTGCTGCTGCCAGGAGTAGACTTGCCGGATTGCCTATTTTCCGATTAACTGCGTGTGTTCTTCGTTTCTTTCCCGGCTCCTAGACATACCTAATTTTCGAGAGCAGTGATCCTACAAAAGAGTACTATTCAGTGCGCAAATCCTTTCCAGCGATGTGCAGTGACCGTTTACTGACTCTTATGCCAGATTGGTCAAGATGTTCCTATGTCTATTGTGCAGGACTGGGGATCAGCACAAGAGGAGCGGAATCCTCTTGACTTGAACTCGCTCACCCCTTCCCAGCGATCACGCTTGGCATTTCTGTTTGCTGGAGTGGGAGATGGTGCGTGTACCCTCATGGTGCGAGTGTTCGAAAGCCGATGAGATATTTTTTAGGACGTCATGCATTCGGCTCAATCATCGGATTGCACAAGGCGTACAACACACTCAAGAGCAAACGTGCTAAGACAGAATTCCACGTCCATCTTACTTTTCTGGATATTCATCCGACTGCCTTGGCTCGTGATCTCTGTATTATGATGCTTTTGGATGATCTCGTGGCCGGGACGAAGTCTAAGCAAGAGCTGGAAGAAATCAAAGCCACGATCTTCTACATCTATTCAGGTGTACTTGTGCCTATGCGCTGCCATAAACGGTGAACCCTTAATTTTTTCACTACGACTTAGTCAGGTCTCAAACAATGGATGTTCGTATTCAGATTCTTGAACACTGTACAAATTGTCCTACATAAGCTCAAGACCGACCTGACGAAGTTTCCTTCCTGGATTCACATCGTTCCGGAGGCTGTCCCTGGTATGATCTCGTCCTTGAACTACTGGCAGGCCAAGATGTCAGTCGTCACCGTTAATGGAGTTCTGCAACGTCATGACCCCCAGAGGAGACATGCTAACCTCGGTTTCATGTACCCACAACTCAAATCTGACATCAAAGATCTCCAAAACCAGAAGCAAAAACAAGTCGAAGATACGATTAATGGTTTACCGGACGAAGAGATCATTAAGCTGATGGAAGAGAGCGCACCATCTCGATGTCCTGGGGTTCGTGATCCACGGGGAAGGGCTAGGTGGATTGAGAATGCGAGGGGGATTATGCGGGACACTGCAAAGATGACATTGGGGGAGGACGGGAGTAAACCAATACAAGACGAAGAAGAGTTCTACAAGTTCGCTAGGGTCTTTGTTCCTCCGCCAACACTCCGCAGTGAGAGCATGAGCCAGCTTTGGGATATGTATAACTACAAATCTTTCAATCGAACATCCGACTTTGATATCCTACGTGCTGCACAGAAGAAGGTAGGCTAGTAAATCTATGCTGTTCCAGGAAGATGCTAACATGGCTCCAACATATAGGTTGGTTCCGAGCTCAAAGCAGAGTGGAAACCCAACATCTCGTTATACGTACGTGGTTCACTTTGCACAACGCTAACGAGCAGTCAGTATCTAACAAAATGATTCCAGAGCTCCTGGTTTGATTCTCGCGGAAATGATGGCTATCCCAACCTGGGGACTCTAAATGCATTTCTGTTAATCACATCTATCCAGACGTTTAACAATCGTCATAAAGTCATCAGAAGAGAGTCGTACGATCCGGAAACTCCTTCGTACTCGGTCATCTCAGTCTTCTTTGATGCTCTCGTTGATGCACTCAAGGGTCTGAAAGGCAAAATTGTATGCGAGCTGCTACAAGGTGATATGTGCCAGGAGCTTGTGAAGATGAGGCTTGGTGGAGACAAGTCAAGACCAGCCAGCTTCCCCCGCAAGTTCATGCGTATGTGGTTGAGCAATATTCCGTACGTGTTTAGCATTCACACCAAATTCAGAATCGCACTGAAATCTCCTTAGGGATTATACGCACGGTCCTTTGAACACCGCCATGTATATCGTACCCAATCTTGAGAACGATCGACACGCCTCCGTGTCATCCAACTGTCTGCTTAATACTGGGTTTTGGCCAACTGATGAGGACTATTGCTACAAGTAAGTGTTTCTAGTTCAAAGGTCATGATGCTGTATCGTATCTCATGAAAGTACAGCTACACGCTCCTGACTTCTCCAGAAATACCGCGATTTCTCGGATGTTGCGTCCAATCGATGAGAGCCCGATGGCATCTCGTTACTCTATCGCCCCCATCCCAACAATATCCTCTCCCTCTTTCTCAGCTTGCTACCCGCAACGAGTTGATTGATTGGCTTATTCGCATTTTCCTATATATCATCGCGCCTGGGCAGCCTCAGCACATGCCTTTCAGGGTTAATTGTCCTAACAATCTCGTCAGCTTCTTGAACCTCCTAGTTCACTTGCACAGCGTCGGCTTTCCTGGTCATTGGCTCTCCGAGTTCTTGTCCGATATCCTGACGGATAGAATTCATACCACTGTATTGCCTTATCTTGGGAGGCTTCCAGTACCTCAATCAGAGAAACAAAGAACGATAGCAAATAGGAAGATCTTTTTGGACCCGTGGAAAGTCGATTTCGAGAACATACTCAGTGAGGCATGGGAGGCGCTGCCCTTCCCCGTCTCCACTCTTCGCACTGGAGATACAGACAGCGATGACCTCTGCATCTGCTCGAAAGACGAGATCGGCCACTACGAAGTGAGATTGGGAACGGAAGCGTGGGCTTTCCCGACTGCTATGAACATGCTCGCGCCCAATTACGCATGTATGGCGCTGCTTTTTTTGCGGTCCCCGACGAAGCACAGCGCGGACTCGTTGATTGGCAAGATAGGAGACATTGTCGAGGGAAAGGTAGTAGAAAAAGGAGAAATATATATTTTGAACACAGTTCATAAATTTGATGTGAGGTCGGGAGTAATCGAGTGGAGGATGCGGAAGCAGAGGGTTAAAAGGATGAAGAGGGATGGTTGGGTCATGGTGCCGATTCGATTTGATGAGCGCGTAGCTGGTGTGTTGCTTCCTGAACTTCCGCAAAGATGGTCCCCTCTGACTTCGTTTTTCGTGTATTTTAGCTGCCAAGCCAACTCCCGCCAAACTGTGGCAAGAAGTCGGCATCTCATCATAAACACAAGAGCACTCCTTGGGCATGGGTATATGCAGGGGTATCGGGGCTTTCGAAGGAAATTATAATACCATTATCCACAGTGTGTCGCTGCTCGCGTACGTTTCTGCAATCCGAGATGTTTCTTTCCCCTGTTGATGTTGGCGAACCAGAACGGTTGTTCTATCTTCACTTGTAATAGTAGTTAAAGTGTAAGCCCGCATCGACGCCAATGGCAACAGGTCCAATTCAGAGATGTCAATATACAAATCGAAGATGATTGAAATAAATCAGGAGACACCCCCGTTCACCGAACTCTGATTATACCAGATCCTCCTCACCCATTTTCGTCTCCTTGTCACAGCTCCAGGGTAAGCATACGCTGAGGGCTCGAGCCACGAGTCATTAGTATACACCCAACCATCTAATAGAAAACAGAGCCAGACAATTAATACACGATTCAGGTGGTTGAGCAAGATACAAAACTTACTCTCATCACCTCCAAGCTCACTCACATCCACGTCCTCGTCCTCGCCCTCTGCCACGTCACACTCACGCACCCACGAAGCCTCCAAATCAGGTCTCCAATCCTCCGTATCGACGAATACCCAGCCCGGCGCAAGTGCGAATGTCAGGTTACTAGTATTCCAAGATGAAACGAGTTAGTGGGCACACTCAGATATCACGCGAAAATGATAAAGGAGAAATGGGGAAAGACAAGCTCACGCGAACCTAACAGTGCCACCCCCCTCCGCACTCGCACTAGCACCAGCAACCCCGCTCCAGCCATCCCTCCCCCTGGTCCAAGCCACCCGCTCGCCTGGGCGCAGATGAGACTTGCTCCACCCCCCACTTCCCGATCCAAACATCGTGCTCTTCCTCCGTTGATGTGCCGGCGTCGTACGATGAAAATTTTCCTCGTCTGTATGGGCGTTTTCCGCTGCACCTACACCTACACCTATACCATCATCATCACCATGCTCCACTTTCTCTGAATAGGGCGGTGGAGGGACATGCGGAGGCGGAGAAGCCACCCTCGTTCCGATCCCCATAATCGAGCTCGTTGAGGCGCCAGAGCCACTCCTAGTATGCGAAATCCTATGCGAAATCGAACTAGTCGAGACCGGGGCAGGAGAAACCACCGGATCCAACCTCTCGTTCTCCCATAGCTCAATCTCTCTCATCTCGCTATTCCATACCTCGTCCGAGAGGTTATTATTGTCTATGAACCGCTGAATGCCCCACCTGAGCCTCTTGCGCATGAGAATCAACTTGGATGGTATTTCGAGCATGTTGAGCTTTGGGCCGAGGGAAATGCCCAGTCGGGAGGCTATGGATCTTATTGCAGGCGGAATCGTCACTGATGCGGGTAAAGGGAGAGGCAAAGAATAGGGTATTTCGTTAAGGGGTTGGAGTGGTATAGTATATTCTTGCATAAGGGAGATATGCCTTTGGAGCGTGGACGCCCATGCGTGTAAGGTGGGGTTCAGGACGATGATGGGTGCAGCGCCGCAGACAAAGCTAACCAGCCGTGCAGGAAACAGAGGCGACGTGACGAGAAAGATGAAAGGGAGAAGGGTGAGAATGAGAAGGGTGAGAATAGGTAAGGTGTAAGGGGATTTGGATCCAGGTTTGGAGAGTTCTGCGGTGTTCGGCGAGAGGGAAAGATGCGTGAGGTATGGTGTGACTGAAGCATGTACATCGGCGCTACAAGTTCAGACGTCAGTAATGAAACATTCAGTACTGTAAAACACGTACTAGAATCCCATGAGGTTCTGTATAGCTTGTATATTTGCCTGCCAGTCAACACTATCCTCGACAACTGGCGGAGGCAAAGGCGCCTCAGCAGCAGGTGCTTCGGCAGAAGACGCAGCAGGAGGCGTGAAAGCTGTGGCTGGTGCGGGGAGTTTATATTGAGGGTAGTTCACAGTAGCCAGGATAGTCGCAATCGCCATAATGTGAGGCAACACGAACACAAGTCTCGGGAAATAACCTGAAAGAAAAACGTTAAGAAATTATATGCCGAGTTGTTCAGTGACACTCACATATAAATGCATACGCAGCTAACCAGGTACCAGTCAACTTCCAACCACGTCTCCAAAAGACAATTTCCTCAATACGATCTTGCAACCAGAAGACCGGACCAACTCGTTCAATGAACCGCTTGAAATTGACAGTAGTAATCTGTATTGACAATGGATCCTTATTCGAAAGAAGAAGCACGGGTTCGTGATGAGCTTTCTTTGCGCGGTTCTTGCCAGGATTCGGCGCATTACTACCAGATACGTTCGGTACATTTGAACCAGCTCCCGAAGGCAAAGACGATGAAAGTAGCATTTGCGGCAGTAAGTTAAAAGCAGAGCCCGCAGCAAAGCCTTTCAACGACGTCGGTGAGGATAAGGACTCGAAATCTGGCGGTGAACGAGGTAAACTCGTTCGAAGCTTGGTCACAGGTCTAATGTCGCTGACATCTAATGGTTTAGGACGGTTGGATTTGGTGGGAGATTGAGATTGGGCTTGAAGCCTGGTAGCGCATGAAGGAATAGAGACATAGTCTAGAGTGGCCATTCCATCCCCTAAAGAAATAGAAAATTTACAGCTTTGACACCAGGTAGAAGAGCAGAGCTGAGAGGAGAGGTCGAAGTGTGGTGACTAATTTGCGCTTAGTCAATCGGCATTGTCAGGTACACCACGGGCCGGCGCTGGGCTACAGCCAAAACACGATAGGTAGACGATTCACTAGTATGGAGACATGCTAGCAGAGATTCATTCTATTATATCAACCACTAAGATGGTAAAAGTATACAATACACAGGAACAGCATAACAAAACATATCAAGCGTATATTGGCCCGAATCCAACTGGTCAGTCTCCGAGTCCCCGGAGCTTCAACGACCCTCTCTCCTTGGAAACCTCTTACTATGGCATCAAATAGCATTGGAGGATTGTCATAGTGCACCTGTGCCATGACAGTCGTCAGATAATAGCACAACGGGTGAGAATGTACAATGAACTGACAAAATGATTGCCTTCAACTACGAAGAAGTGAGTCTCTCTGACTTTCTCTCCGCGAGCCAAGTGTTCGTCATATGTATTTCGACCCACAATCCCAGCCCACACGCAGTCCCAAATACTCATACTCGCAGTGATGTACGTGACATTCACCCTTGGAAAGAAGCTCTGCGTGTAATTCGGGTCAAACAGAGCGCGCTGAGCCAGGCGCTTGAGCTCTGGTTGCATCTGGGAAAACCTGACACCCAACACAGATAGTAAGTTGGCGAAACTGCATTGCCCCTACCACAAAAAGGGCCACTCACATGGGTAGCTCACTCCTATCAATAACATCAAAATCGATGTTCTTCGAGCGTTCCTCCGGCGTCCAGGAGGAAACAGTGTACTTCTCGGTCCTCTTGCGGTAGTCGAACTCGGCAGGAGTACTACCGTGATCGTAGTACGAGCTGACCCAGATGACAAAGTTATCGAATATCTCCTCACGGGTCTTAAAGTCAGGATCTAACCAAGGATTATAATTCACTTGGTTAGAAGGGTACTCGTGGCCGAATACATAACAAGGAGGGTCTGCTTCCGTTGTGGAGAATTAGTGCTAGGAAACTTTTCTTAGAGGAAAAGAGAATTTGTCACTTACCGTACAAGACTAAATTCTTAACGTGCGACTCGATAGTTTGATATAGGTCGCGCCTCAGCAGCTTTGGATCGGAGAGCAGAGTCAGGGCTGTAGCTGCACCCATCGACCATCCAACAAGAGCGATTCCTCCTTTTCTTCCATCAGCACTTATCTTGGGAATATGCTCTTTTTCTACGAAGGTGCTTATGAACTCGGCCACCTCGCCGCTCATACGGTCAAGGAAAACTCTGCGACCATTCGTCAGGTCGTCCAACTCTTCATCACTATATTTCGTCGATCCGGGATAATCGCGACGGTTAAGAAGTACAGTTCGTAGGTTGAAACTATGCGAGAACTCGTGAAGCTTTTCAAAGGTATCTGGAAATATCAATGAAAGGATGAGTTTTCAAGCAATGAGATGGGATGAGACAACGCACGTCCTGTGATGGCGGTACCATGTATCATGATGAGAGTTGTATAGTCCTTCGAGTTGGGTACAGGTCCGTTGTCTGTGTAGAACATCTCGATTCCATTCGAGAGCTTTAAGGTATGCGGCGTGAACATGGCACGACAATATCCGCTTTCGAAGAAACTCCGTAGGTGCGTGGTTAGAGAAAGTGAGCGATCTCACCTAGTATTTATGTCCAGCCTAGTGAATAGCACGGGAGTCTGGCGGAGCTTGTGGCATATATACCCTCATCCCTGTCACCCCCGAAGATACTTACAGGAGCCCAGTACAAAAACAAAGCTAAGGCACATGGTGGAAGGTAGCTCAGATAACGTCTCGGTAGTATACAAGTGTGACTAGACAGGACTAGACTTACCCATCAATACTCAGAAGAGCCTGCTAGTGAAGCCTTCCGGGCAGGTTAATGAATACATTCTATATAGCTAAGCCAAAAATGATCACTCCTCTGACTCTCAGGCTAAAATTGTGGCGTACTTTTCATCCCCTGAATCCACCTCATACATCTATAACAGATCCCTGAATAAGCTTGCAAAGAATTGTAGCTCATTACGACAGGGGCATACTGGCCTATCAGTAGCCTGTCAAGTACAAGCGAAACTTGTGAGATCAGGAACCTGCTAGTGTACGGTGGAAGTCTTCAAGCAAGCTGTCGAACTTCGGGGAGGTATTTACGGGAACAACAGCCGGATCCAGGCCGGATCTCTTGAAGAACTTCAAGCTATGAATAAGAAAGATTGTTTGAATTTATGCAAGTAGATTCAACATGTTCGCATAACCTTTATCACAGGCTGTGTTTCGCATGTTAGTAGAATAAGTAGTAAAATTGTAAGCACATACGTAGTGTCCTTTATATGTCGCCGATGCGTTCGCATTCGATAAGGCACCCGTACAATCGGCGCAGCTAAAAGCGGGACCTCAGGCCTGAGATCTCAGCAGAGCACACTTCAGCGAAACTCGCAAAGAAGGCGTAAAAGAGACGGCCCATCGGGACTTCGGAAATATAGTTGTAGACGCTCAAGATGATGACAATCGCGAGTATATTGTGGTCACAAATAAGGCAAGTACAAGGTCTAAAATACCTCTGGCAGAAGGCTAGAAGAAGTGTGCATGGCGGGCAGCTGGTGGATACAAGACTTTCGAAAATAAGCTAGAAAAGAATGCCGTCGGACGGAGAAGGCTGAGGCTCGTTTGAAGACACTCACTAGCACATAGGGACACTCTACTCTCCGTATACAAGCAGCAAATACCCGGGCAGCTTCTAATACATTCCTCGTACTCCTTCTAGTGTCCGACGTATTGGTTCCTACTTGGGTATTGCTCATTTGAGCTACTTGTTATGCACGATACGGTGGATGAAAGTAGCGAGTTCGAGAGCAGATTCTGGCAAGAGAAGATCTAGACTTGCAACCGCTGCTGCTCCAATAAATTGTGCGAGGCCAAGAGTCAAGCTAGTCAAGACTCAAGGTGTCCATATATTGACTAATTTACGCTTACTAATACGATAATACAAACTTTATGATTATCAACACGCGGCGTCAATTTCTTCTGAATCTCTACCTCACACCATGTCGTATGTACCAGCGGTAGTTGCGCTACCCAAGACAGAGTACGCTCTAGCCAATCCAGAAGGCTGGAATAATCAATGGGAGCAGCTCTTTCGCTCATCTGTTATTACTCCCCAGGCCTGCTTTCAAGCAGCCATGGACAAAGAACGAAGGTTCGTCGCAAGTCATGGGGGAAGCCTAGATGCGAGCTACCATTCATACACTCAGCTCTTGGAAAGCACCTGTGAAGTCCAGCATCGCATCGGTGTTAGAGGTCTGGACGCCCTTCTGAAAGATGGGTTCGAGGAGAAATGGAGAGCCGCGACCATCGCTACCAGACGAAAACATGTACTAATCGCGCTCTCTGAAGCGTGCTCTATGGCTCGCAATCTGAATGATGCGAGAATTTACTGTTGGGACATATTGAAAATCGATCATCTTAGCAAAGCGCCTGCTGTGATCGTTAAGCTGTTGAAGGCGATTATTCCAGACGATGTCTCCTTTATTCCAAAGACTCCCTATTACTTTCCTGAGCCGTCTTGGGACGATTTTCGTAAAAAGCAAGAGCGATCTAACCCATCGGAGATGGAGAAGCTTTGCCTTGCAGAAATGATGATTCTTCGTAACAAGTTGATATGTATGATTGTTTTTCCTCGTTCGGCTGAAGATCTGACAATCGCATAGATTTCGTTGTCGAGTTCACGTTCTTTTCTTTCTTTGGGAGAGAGCTCCCTAAAGTCACCGTACTCAAGTCCAGACGCGGACAAAAGACAGAAGAATCGATGGCACATGAACAATCCCACAAGCAGATGTTGGAGCAGTTATTCGGTCGCAATCAGGCGAAACAAGTGATGAAGCAAGATCGAGCTGCGTTTAAAGAACGACGCAGTAACCGTGTAGTAGCTTGTACGCACTGTCAAAGATGCGAGAACGAAGGTGAAAAGTTCCAGCGATGTGCGAGGTGTCGAAATACCGTGCAGCGCGAGATACCGTACTGCTCCAAGTAAGGAGTTTTAGCATTGTTATAGTGGAGAAATTCCTGATCATGATCAAAATTTGCCAGAGATTGCCAGGTTAAAGATTGGAAATCCCGACACAAAGCTATCTGCGGTAAACCCTTCGACATGGAAACAGCGATCCAATCTTCTTCACCGAAAACCGAAATGCCAGCTCCAACCGTTGTTCAGATCGGACCACCAGCTGAAGGATTCAAGCGCTCTCCAGCGCTAGTATTTCACGTCCACAGGCTCAACGCAAACTCAGAGCTCGATTTGATGATTAAACTGACTGAAGCTGCATCTGGCTATAACAACCTTTCCGAGTTGGCTCTTCCGAAGAATCCAATCAAAGATCTCCTACGCGCTGCACGCGACAAAGCGATGACAACAGGAGACAAGGAGAGCATCGCAGTGATGTGTCATTTCGTCGCGTGGTATTTGTTGGTACTGGGGAAGGCAGGGAAGGAGGTCAACACTGTTATTGAACATATGAAGGCGGAGTTCGAGTATCCTGGGTTGAAGACGGCTGTCTTGGAGCTGCAGGAGAAGCAGTTCAATGACCCGCTTAGACGCCCGTTCGTAGTTTTCCCTGAATCTATGCCGACGTTCGAGCAGATAAATTGATAATTGCTCTTACAGGCCGCTAGTGATTCCAAGCATTAGTCCGCCCCTCTGGGTCATGTATATCCAGGCTCTCAAGAATGCTCAACCCGATATGGACATCAATGCCAGGATTGAATGAGTACGCGCTTGGCGGAGCAACATGCTGAAATCCCTTACGGTATATTGGACACAGCTCTGGTTTCTCAGTAGTGAGACTGATACCGGTTAGCTCTAGGCTGTCAGAAACTATTACTTCTTGAAATGTTCACTCAAAAATGGGTGTATTCAGATAAATCAAAAGCACATCTTAACGTCACAACAATCTAAAAGTTTGTATCCAAGGTGTATAACTAGTTGTATGTATATATGTTAGTTGCTATCATGTTGACTGTTACTGCTATACGAATCAAGGTATCTTGTCGAGTTAATTGTCCCATATAGAGTGGATCATGGCAGATCATGGCTTCATTTTTATCACGGGTAGTGCAGATGACATCAGTGACTCATCATTCTGCAAGAGAACTACAGCTTTGACAGCATCATATGTTCAGACAGATATATGTAGGTACTGATGCCACAATCAAATGATCACCCATTTGGTCAAGACTTTGTAGTGCGTGTACAAATAGTTGTATACACATAATTTTCTGTAGTTGTACAGAGATCTCAGATATCTTGTTGAGTCATTTATTGTGTACACTGTTCCAGCTAGTATAGTATAAGTCATCGTCGTTCTACCGAGTAAATGGGAATTATACATAGCATATCAACATGATGCACCTCAGTCTGTAGGTGGAATGTCGCCTCGTTGAAGTCCTTTGACTATGATATCAAGAAATGCTGGAGAATCGTCATAATGCAACTATCACAAAGACCCGTCAGATTTCAACATGGTCATCATTAGAGTATATGCAAACTGACAAAGTGATTGGCTTCGGCGACCTGGATGAACTGAGTCTTTCTGACTGTTTCTCCACGAGACAAATATTCTTCATATGCCCTTCTGTGCTCCATCTCAGCCCACACACAATGCCAGACGGTTCGACTTGGAGTGATAAAGGTGACTTTAACTATCGGGAAGAAAGTCTGACAGAGGTTAGCGTCAAACAGAGCACGTCGAGCAAGACTCTTTAGCTCTGATTGCATCTGAAAAAACCTATATACCATTCTGATGTGTTAGCGAGAAGGCCGAAATACATGCAGTAAAACACGGCCACTACATACATGGGTATTTCGCTTCTCCCGGCAGCCTCAGGATCGATATTCTTCGAAAGTTCTTCCGGCGTCCAAGAGGCAATGGTCCATTTGTCCGTTTTCTTGCGATAATCGAACTCGGCAGGGGTGCATCCATGATCATAGTATGAGCTAACCCAGGAACCAAAGTTTGCGAATACATCTTCGCGAGATTTGTAGTCGGGGTCTAACCAAGGGCTGTAGGTTGTTTGATTTGGAGGGAAGTCGTAACCGAGCGCCATACAGGGAGGATCTGCAAGGGTTTCGCTGTCAGGTACTAGTCCGAAAAATAGTCCGAAGGACCTACCGTACACGATTAAATCCTTCACATAATGCTTGATAGAGTGATATAAACCCTCTTCGAACAACCCGGGGTCTGAGAACAGTGCCAAGGCCGTAGCCGTGCCCATCGACCATCCAGCTATAGCAACTCCTCCTGTCTTCCCGTCAACGCTCGACTTTGGAATTCCCTCCTTTTCAGCGAATTTCCTGATAAATTCTGCCAACTGGACGCTCAGTCGATCAAGAAAAACTCGACGGCCGTTCATGAGATCGTCCAACTCTTCGTCGGTATACTTTGTCGTTCCGTAGTAATCACGACGGTTGAGCAAGACGGTTCGTAAGTTGTAGCTGTGTGAGAGTGTGTGAAGCTTCTCGAAGTTGTCTAAAAGTTTCAACAAAATTGAAGATTGGCTTTCTTTTGCCCGAGGTATGAGAGTAACGTACGTCCTGTGACAGCAGTACCATGTATCATGATGAGAGTCGTATAATCGTCCGAGTTAGGCACAGGCCCATTGTCTGTGTAGAAAATTTCGATCCCGTCCGGGAGTTTCAAGGTGTGCGACGTGAACATGACGCTAAAAGGACAGATCGAGGCGGGTCCTGGAGAAATAGCGGGGCAGCAAGCGAGCTGTCTCAGCCTACTCGGCCATTTCTCAGCTATTTAAGTCCAGCCTAATGAGTCGAAACCTAAATGACGATTAGCCTGGGAGATTCGCACCAATTTAGCGTTCTTCTTGTTCATCGTCTGTCCATACTTATCCTTCCATATGTACACATATAAACACAATGAATTAACACATGATGAGACATCTGACTCTCTGAGAGCCTGAGCCTTCAAGTTATCACGTTGAGCCGCTAGCTGGTGAACAGGTGGATATCGAGTAGAGCCCAGTACACAAGACGTCGGAACTCCTGAGGACAAGAAATTAGAAGACTGGTTGAGTGAAGCCCCGTTCCGAGTTCTGTCTGTATTCAAGCTAAGCCCGATTCGATGAATCTTAACTCAGGAACAGACCTTGCACCGTGTAATAGACGATATTGTGACTTCTTCTCAAGAACAGTCACAACAAAAGGAACACTTCGTGCGCCAGTCGTGCGCTGAATAGCAAAAATGGAAGCCGGGTTTCCAGTGAGAGAAAGCCTTAGCGGAAGCGCTGAGCTTGAGGTTGTCACATTCAGTACTACCGAGAAATTTGAAGCAGCTTTGCCACCGGTAGAGGCTAGTACTTAGTAGCATGTACCAGCGCAGTGTCACACGATCACGTGCATACTGAATTGCGTCATCTATCATCGCCGCCCCTGACTGAGTGACTCACCACCGAGCCCCAGTTCCCGCGCTGTTCCCGACTTCCGCCCGATGACTCAGTCGGTGGCCACGCAAGCAATGATCCGGGAGAAAAAAAAATCGGAGCCGCCTTGGATATATAAAGCCCGGAGGCACAGAGTCGGCGAGTACTTTTTCTTTCTCTTTCCACCCAACCCCGGGCAGACCCTTTTTGGCCCTCAGGCTCGTTTTCTCTAATGTATTTTGGCAGCTTCCATCTGAATCTTCAAGAGCAGCATCCAAGATCATTCTTGACACTTACAAGGCTGTTTTCACAACGATATATGATAAGCGCCTCTAGAGCGCCTGTTCTTCATCAGGTTCAACCTCAAGGCACTTGACTCTTGTTTTTGTGCTCCAAATCTTGGGGCTCCTGCATATATGCGCGCGCTTCAGCATCTCTACTTTTGACACGCCTAGCCACTTACCACTCTTTGGTATTTGATGTCCTCCTAGGCTTCCGAACGCTCTGTATTGGTCACGTCGGCACTAGTTTGCAACCTTTGTCATTGCTACCTCCGCGACTTCCTATCTTTTATATCGCCTGAAGGCCATAGTTCTGGGTCTCTGAGTCAGCCTAACACTGCGTGACCTTTCGCTGCGTACTGCGTATAACGTGCTTGCTGCTCCGGTCAGATTTCGCAATTTGCTATGGCTTGATTCTTGCGCGCGCTGCTGGTACAGGGCCGCAATCAGCCCCCTCGACCCGCCCATAATACCATTTTCGCGATATTCAATTTCGGCGCCGCTGCATTAACGAACAAAACACTGCGGAGGCATACTACCTGACATGTTGTATTGTTTCTTGTCCATCTGCAGCAGACGCGACAGTCGATATGTATGGAACATCCTACTCGCTGCGCCTTCCAGTATGCCTTCAGAGTCAAATCGATGCTACTGCGCCTTCAAGCCTGCCTTTGTTCTAGCACGTTGATGACTACTCCGATGAAGTCAAGGCTGATATGAAGAACTTCTTGTAACGCTCCGCATTGGTCCGGACCGAATCTTAGTCTGCTAGGCGCTCGACAAGCCACCCCCTGTCACCCCCCACTCTCCGCAGTGTCATCGCAGGAAGAACCAAACTAATCTCCGAGTCTTTGAAAGCCGATGTCTTCGAGTCGACAATGATTGGGATGCTAGGAATATCCTTCGTCCATGTAGGCGCCGTTCAGACGCTGATACAAGATCTTCTGAATCCTTGACCGAACTGGAATGCGGGATGCACGGAACAAGAACCTGACTCGAGTGAAAATCTTGGATCTCTACGCCCACGCTTCTCGGTCGTCAAAGAATCTATTCCTGTTCTCAAGAATCCCAGTGCAAAGTTTCGAGAACCTACTTAGATGACATCAGACTCAGATTCTGCCAATCCATTGAATGGGTGTTCATTTCGAAGTTTTCATCGGTATTCTCTACAAGAATACAAGAATCAGGATTCGAAAAGCAGTGCGGTGGCGTCGTCAAATTCTACCCTTGTATAAGCTAGGGCTTACCAAGCTTATGGATGTGATGTCCATCATGCTCGAAGTTCATTCCCATCTTTCGCCGAGCCCGTTCAGTGAGCATGGTGACGTCGGACCGGTATATTATTGTCGGGGTTGTCGGTACTCAGAGCACATGCACTATCTGCTGCGAAGTTGTCGTGTCGGTCCGATAGCTGGTTGAGACTAGCTGCTCCACCACCGAAGTTCTGGCGGCGCAGCACTCGCCGCTGCTATATGCGAGCAGCATATGTTCAAGGTGATGGTCGATAGAGTTGGTGGATTCAATGTCAGATCTTAATCAGTGTTTGGGGACTTCGCTCAATAGTCAGAAGACCATATCTTGAGAAGAATGCCCCAGGCTATTTTGGGATCAGAGCTGTTGAACGCTGAAGTACCGAGGATACAGATACGGATAGGGGCCATTAGAGGGTGTATAGAAGATTTTACAACAAGCCGTGAGCTATGCTTGCACATATATGCTTGTGATTATATGCTTACTGTTCAGTGGCAGTGGCCACGGGCAACGATTTCGGGTTTGCCGTGGATGACGGTAGTGATCAGAGATGTGTATCATTTCATTCACAGGCTCTCTTGGGCGTCTATGAGGGAAGCATATGGCTCGAGATGATGCATGATGAGGGGGATACGTACGATCGACGACGAGGTTTGTCCCAAGGTTGGACAATCGAGGGAAGTTCCGAAGGAAAAGAGGCTGTCCTGGGCTGTTCAAGCTCACAGACACTGGAATCATGAGCCGTAAAGTTATGCTCCTTCTGTTTCTCTGTTACGCACTCGGGGATGGATTGAATGAGGGCGTGGAGATGGACGCATGGCTGCGTCTGCCATGATGGTGTGTGAGAATTGCGGTGAGCCCGTTGCCCTGGGTTTCGCGCGCGCCTGACGTCGGGAGCTCCTTTTTTGGCACCCATGTGGCGGTATTCGATATGTGATCCTTGACAGTCGGCGTTGACAAGATTCTGCTGACAACCTGATACCTAGATATAGGTGGCCTCCTGCTGCGCCTGCGATTGCAAAGTCGAGGGGTACGTGGTCAACACGTCGAGGATGCGCCCCCAGATCTTCGTTTCACCGTTTCCTTCGGTGAAATCGCATTTCTGACCGCCTTAGTAAGACGGGCCCCTGATATGGTATGTTACCGAGGATCCGGGTTTCTCTGACACTCTCGGGAGCGGGACAATCATTATGACTCGTTCTTGCACGAGAGCTGGAAATTGAAAATTCCATGCAAAAAACCTGGATTTCACGAGAGGATTTTGAAGGCGGTAGAGCTCTTGAACCGATTATTTGAAAGCTGTAGAATTAGACTATACATAGCATTCCAGAACTGCACTGCCTGTCCACTTTTTGGGCGGTCGTGGACCTCAGGCGCTTGGCTTTTAAGTGTACTGTCGGAGTTTGAAAAGAGCTGTGATTGGAAGGAAATGGATATATAAGCCGCGTAATCGAGTCAAGCAGACGTTGTTTCTTTCTTACCCAAACCCCCACCAAGTTAGACGGATCTCTACTTGAGCCGTCTTTCGACTCAGTTGTCGTCGCTGAGTATCCGTGAGTCATTGTTCTTGCTTTTTTGTTTGGTATTTGCCTACGTTCTGCGGGTGTGGCGAAGCGGTAGGCTAGTGCAGCAGTTAAGCAGCAGCAGCATATCGCTATCGGCTCCGTATTATCATTTTACAAACATCATCATATTTGTGAAAATGTCGTCTACATATGACTCGGCGCAAGCCTCAAAGTCAAATGGCGTTTACACCTTCTCGTCGACTTCGACAGAGAAGGTAGCTCAATATGAGCAAGTCTATCGATGGGATTATTCGCCCTCGGTTCTGCTATCGTCATCCTCACCCGCAGAGAATGAGAGCTCCAAAGCTCTTCAGCCTCATTACAGTGAAGTTGAACCAGAACTGACGTCGTCGTGTAATCACAGACTAAACAGGCCGCCCTCCGTGCCGCCTTTAACAAGCCCGAGGCCCAGGACTCCCACCCCCGTCGCAATTCAATCCACATCTGCACTCAACTACTTCACTAAATTGAGCCAAGATGTTCGCTCTTCTGTGAATACCTCGGCTGCTTCGTACAACCCGTCTACGGCCTCTCGCACCGGATTACAACCTGTTCACCTTGAAAGACATCTTTCAGGTTCTACACCCTCTCACCATGACTCGATAGGTCAATCACAACAACCACCGTCTCAGGTGTACTCTGATCTCGTTGCACACTATGGCATTCCTCAATCGCTTCCCAAACCACCCCGTCGTACTACAACTACTCAGCCTCCGTCATCTCCTCAACCATTCCCGGACTTTGACTCGCTTCGTCTCAATTATTTAAACATGTTATCTCAGACACCTACCGATAATTCTGCACCCATGCCCGAAAACACAACGGCTTCGAGCACAGTAGATCCAGCCGCAATGTCGGCTCCCGTACTTCCCCAGAAGGAGAACGAAGACGTGCTGAGCAATCTGGGCAGCGTCGTCGAGACGATGTTAGGTGATTCCCCATCGCCACTTTCCGATACCAACTCTTCAATAACTAATTCTCCTTCCCTTGCGACCCTCGTAGCTTCTCCAGCGTTCCAGATGTCGTCGACGTTTGAAGACTACCTCACGTCGCCGCTCAACAACGGCACTCCATATGACGACTTCAACACATCGCCAATGGACGACTCTCCCTTCACACCTGACCTCAACACTCCGATTATGGCCGACATTTCTGATGACTTTGGTCTGTTCAATTCGGACTACAGCGGGCTCCCGCTTTTCGACGATGCCGCGTCAGCGTGGTACCAGCAGATTCCCGCTGCTGAAGAGTCGGAGGCCGCAAAAGAACCCGAGAAAGTTCCCGACCTCCTAAACTCTGACAAGCTCTATACGATCTCTCCTGGTACCCCCGCTCTCGATTCTTTCAAGTCAGCATCGCTATACCCTTCTCCACGTGTTCCTACATCTGCACCCTTCGCTCCCCCACCTCTACCTTCCACGACCACGACCGCATCTCGTCGCCGGACAACGGCAACCGGGACGCGCAAGAACATTACCCCCGAGTCGTTGGTGCCTCTTGATGCCCCTACCCAGTCTCGCAAGTACCTCACTCCGTCTGCCACTTCGCGCAAAGAGGTTCCCGCTGTTTTCGCTAAGAAGCGGTCGAGATCTCAGGCATTCGACGAGGAGGACGAGCTGGCTGATGACGTGTTGCCGCCTAACGCGACTGAGAGGGAGCAGATCGAGTGGAAGCGAAGGCAAAACACGCTTGCTGCGAGGAAGAGTCGGAAGAGGAAGCTTGAGCATCAGCAGTTCCTCGAGAACAAGGTCGAGGAGTTGACCAGGGAGAACGAGATCTGGAAGACGAGGACGCGGACGCTCGAGCAGATCTTGCAGAGCCATGGTGTTCCCTTCCGTCCTTTCGAGGATTAAATGTATCGTTTTCACACTCCACTTTTACCCCTTCCCTTATTCTCATTTCTTGGACTCCCATGGGACTCCCATGTTTCTTCGGTGCCCGTGTAACATTAACCCTTTTGTTATCCCATCATTCCCCACCCATTTGATTGGAGCATCGTCGTATCCCCCATCCCCCCCATACATGAGTCTGTGTAGTATTTTTTATCGTTTGATCTTGTTGTGCTGTCGACCTTATACGTATTACCTCCCCTCCTCCCGATCTATATTTTTTCAATCATTTATATCGTACAGCAAAAGTAAAAGTTCTGGCTCAGATTATGCCTCCCTCCTCCTTTCACCCTTATCAACGTAACCCTTATGTTCTCTTACCTTCCGTACCTTTCGCCCATTTCACGATATGCGTTTTGGATGCATGCCACCCACATCACTGTTTACATCGCAATTCTTTCTAACCTACATGTAGGATAGAACAGTAACAAGTCATTTTGGAATAAAGATGTTATAATATTTTCTGTTGTGTAAATTGAGATTGAAAGGCTGCTGAGCTGCTAAGTTGCATGCAGGTCGCTCGCGGGCGCTATTATGTAACATCTGAAGTATTCACTCAAATTGCACTCAAACCAAATCCAAGTTGGAGGCCGACGAGCAACAAAAGGTTGTTTACGAAGCAGATATCATAGCATTCGAGACCTTGGACCTTGGCGGGCCCATATCGGGATGTATGTCGTGGAAACGAGCTAAAATGCTGACTTGGGGTTCAGGTGAGCATTCTGTTGGGTTTACTTAAAAGAAGTATACATAACTCATAGAAATTCAGTGCGTGCAATTCAGGTTAGTACCCGTTAATGGGTTAACACAAGGCAGCGAACGTACTGCTGCACAACACGCAGTGAAGATTCATGGAACCTCGAAACTCGGTCAGATTCGGAATCGGATGGTTTTGACAAAGCTGTAGCCTGTGGACGCGGACGCCGGAAACTTCAAGCCTACTCTTACTCCTGGTACTCAAGTGCCGCTGGACTCGGAATCGGACTCGGATATGATAAAGATTCACTTCGCACCCTCGTTCGAACCAGATTTGGATGAATGTCCCTTTCAACGATTCAGCGGAATGGGGAAAAGGTGAACTAGGGATTTACGTTGCTTATAATTAAAAACATGCTAATAATATTCATGAAGGAATTCAAGTTGAAGGCGCTGTGCCTCAGTGTACCCCTTGCGGTTTTGCGTCTTGTCTCGCTCTGAATCCGATCTGCTCGGTGGGGGATAACAGGGGATAACTCTGTAGACGATTGCAGTCTGATCGACGGATAATTGAGGGGTATTAGGAGGAGAAATTTACATTCAGATTCGATGGGTGTGTGCTGGATGCTGGATGCTGGAGAAACCATTAGTGACACAATGGTGCCTGTAAGCGTTTACTATGTTCCGCTCGGAAAAGAAATACTGAAGTGATTCCGAAGCTAGCGATCGACTAGCAATGCAGGGTACAAAATACATTTGCTAGACGAAACGCACGAGAAGTCGAAACATGACACGACTCGGTCAAACGGCATAATCTGGGTATCACTACACTTCTGATTCAAGATCGAAACGGCTGTCCGTTGGGTCAGGCCCAAGTGTAATGGGGATTCCAATGCGCATATATCCGCTTAAAATGCTTAGCGAACCAACTACGTCTTGGTGTTGAAACAGCGCCATCCCAGTGCCCCTTTCCCCATTGCGTTCGTGCGTCTTGCTTCGGAATCGAGACCGAAGATGGTGAATCCTTCCACCGAGCAGATCGAATTTGGGCTTTATGGCGCAGCTTCATGGGAGAGAAATGACCCAAAATTTCAGAGAAATTTCCAACCTAGGCACGTAGATGGGTTTCTGTTCCATCCCTGTGCGTCGAAGAAAATTTGAACCAGGACCACTAGCATGGCGGAGCTGATGTCCTCAGCATAGCCCAACGTAAATATGTATGTTAGGCCGTCAAAGGACCCACGGAGAAGTTATCTTTAACATCAAGTATGTTGCCTTATTCTTGTGAGTTTCACGCAATCTCCGAAGATGTCGCCGAGTCATACTGAACATTCTTCTTTTTACTTGCTTCTTTCCTCCTATGTTGGTCTGCGGTTGCATGTCTATTATCGTCTATCATGATCAGCGCTTTATGCCGTCGTTATTGCTGGTTTGTTCTACAAGTTAGCCTGGGGCCAGGAACATGCTTGATTGATGAATGGTGTCTTGATATCTACATGTTAGTGCGGCTTGTTGAACTGGCCTGGCCTATCTGGCTCATCTGATACTCGTTGAGCAGTGAGCATGTTCCTTCACAAATTAAGAAACCAGACTTGGCTTCTAATACTTCCATTCCGGTTCTTCTCAAGAAGCGGTGTCGATATGTCGATGTCCTCTCCAGGAATTTTTCAAGGTGCGACATTTCCTTCCTGCGTTCGTAAATGCTAAGGTCCGAGTCAATACTAATACGACCTATCCAGATTAATCGTCGGCGTTATGGTCATGAAATTTGTTTACCCCAACACTCATAGCTACTTTAGCTGGACTCTCGGGCTAAATTCCCGGATTCCTACAGCACACAGCTACAATGATTGAGATGCAGTTCCTCTCGTAATCGGCCATCTGATATAATGAAACGCTCTGTTTTCTTTGAATGTTTGCTCGCCGGTTCACCGCCACTTTTTGGGATAGTCTGCCCACCTTAAAATCCCAGAGTTCTTTCTTGCTCCGGGGAGAAGATACCCATGTATTCAGAGCACGGATTAACCCCAGCACTAGCACCGTTCTCCCGCACCCACCTATTCCTCTTCGTATTCCTCTTTCTCTTTGGCCTAACCACTCGGCACCTCGTGATCCGACGACTTCTTTTTGTCCTTGTTGCCTACACCCTTCTCCACGTCATCTTCCGAACGACCACAGGCCTTCGCAATGAAGAGTGGCAGATGGGAACGATGCTCGCCATCGAGCTTTTTACTGCTTCGGACTACCTCTTGATCACGGACGATGTGCAGGAGCTGCAGCTTCGAGGTCAGGATGGGCCATCCATCTCAAGCCAGTCTTGGCTTTCGAGACTCAGGTGGGCCATTCATTTGACTCTAAGCCCAAGAGGTATCGGCTGGAAACACGAACCGACGTACGCTTTACCTGCTCGCCCAACTCCAGCCTCACCTCCAACCCGTAAATCATTCGTCCTATCCCAAACGGCGTTCATAATGCTCTTCGCACTCCTCTTTCATTGTATGGGCTACCTCAACCGCGCGAATCCTGTTTTTGCTATCGATAGCCCAGGGCTAGGCGCCTACGGGTGGGCGTGGAGGTTTTACAGTGTTCTCTCCTTCGCGCTGCCCATATATGCGTACATCAACTTTCAGAATCGGCTGTATAACGTTGTGCTTGTCGCTACGGGGATCAGCTGCCCGAGCGAGTGTCCGCCAATATTTGGAGCCTGGAAGGACGCATATACGGTGCGCAGGTTCTGGGGGTTCGTGAGCTTTCTTTGTCTTTTGTTATTCATGCAATAACTCTATTGCCAATGCTTAGGAAAACTTGGCACCAGATCTTTCGCAGAGTGAGTATCTTCGTATTCTTACCTTCTCATCATATAATACTGAACCTCTGTCTTCTTGTCCCTACCTAGTTCGGTTCATCCCATGGCCGATACCTCGCCCACCGTGTTTTGAAATTCCACAAGGGAACCCTCGGATCTTCCTATACTCAGCTATTCACTGCCTTCGTCATTTCCGGCATGATCCACCAACTCGGGGAATACATGCTCACACGAGATCTTGCAGCTTTAATTCCGCTTCCTTTTGTGCTCCCTCTTCCGCAGTTCGCCCTCGCGTTCGAGGCCCTGGAAGCGTCCAATAATACTCGCCTTTCACACTCGCTCACTCCTACCTCAAAAGGAGGAACAGGTGGACTAGTGCTCGGTAGTGGAGGGAGCTTTTGGTTTTTCTTCCTGCAAGCTGTAGTGATAACTTTCGAGGATTTCATCCTTCGTGCTGTTGGGATTAGGAATTTCGCACAGAGCAAGAGCTTCTGTTGGAAGTTTGTTGGGTACCTTTGGGTGTTGGGCTGGTTTACGTTGACTATACCGCTCTGGCTGAATGGTCTGGTTACGGCAGGGCTGATGGATGAGAACCATCGGGGTGGGATGACGTTGGAGTTTGTATCGTTTGCTATTTTATGGAGAGGGAAGAAGAGTCAAGTCTGACCGAACGTTAATATCATCTACTACGCAAATAAGCGGGAAAAAGACGGAGAGCATTTGAGAAGCGAGACGACGAACTTTCGACGAGACAAGATACAAAGCTCACTATACAAATAAGTGGAAAAGACAAAGAATGCTCGAGAGGCAACGAATTTTAATTTTTCGAGGACAGGGCTGTGTTGATGTGGGGTAGAGGAAAGAGCGAGGATGGGTCGAGGATGGGCGGAGACTTCGAGGATGTTTCGAGTAGTATATATATACTCATTGTATCAGTTCATGAAGCTCAAGTTGAGCTAGAGTGCAAAGGCTTGAGTCTAGATATCATGATTTTATCGGGTACAGGCTGAACTTAGCCGCCAAGTTAGCAGCCTGTACTCTGGGATAGGCAATCTTGGAGTAACTTGATTTTTCAGGCCCTCAATTACTTTCAGGCAAGTATACTATTGTCATATAGAGGTGTAGTATGAGCTTCACGGGGGCCAAAAGCGGCCGACTGTAGGTCGGGCACAGTTGGCATGTAGAAGAAAGTATATACAAATTGTTGAAGTTAGTACGTGCTTCACGGGAGTCAAAAGCGGCCAACTGGCATCTGCTTCCCGAATGATCTCTGTACTGACTGCTGCACATTGGCTATACATACTTCGGGGAACTGAGAATTGACGCATAATGATCCACTATGGCAAGCCTCACATTACAAAACATTCCCGCGCGCAGCACGGGTAGCTGCTAGTGACCATCTATTTGAACCCCAATGAAATTAGGCTGCACATAACCCGATATGAAGAGTAATACAAAAAAGTCAATTTTGTTAAACATAAACATAATCAATTATATGATTTGGAAAGCGGACCCTCCGGCTTGTGCATCTAGCTCGATGACCTCACTCAATCCTACGCGCAACACGTTCAATGTCTAGACAAAAGCACACGGAAGATGGCTGAACTCACCCATGACTTCGAAGAATGACTTGGGGTCCATCCCTTGTGAAGAAGTCCAGTCCGTGCCTGTCTTCTTGAGGGATTGCATAGCCGCACGTACAGCGTGAACCATTGCCACACAAGAGACCAGAGAGAAGACTGGATCATGGTCGTTAGTATGCAAACAAATGACCGTCAAAGAGATGATACTTACTGATAATTTTTGCACCCATTTGCTCTGCTTCGGAATAGGTGAAAGACGGAGTAAGACCACCAGAGATAACATTGACAAGGACCTATGGACAGGAGTCAATATTTTTTTCTGTATACTTTTGATCGATACTACCCACCGGTGCAGGTGCCAATGCTGCAACAGTGCTCTCGAGGAGCTCCTTAGTCTTGACGCCTTCAATGAAGCAGACATCTGCGCCAGCCACCTTAGCGAGCTTCAGACGAGTCAAAGCTTCCTCCATTCCAAGGACTTGAGCCGAGTCAGTTCGTCCAATAATAACCTACCAATGGCAGTGAGTCAAGGACAAGACTTTTGCATCCATCAATCTACTTACAAAATCGGAACCTCCAGGTATCGAATCACGAGCAATAACAGCAGCGCGAATACGAGTTACAAACTCCTCCCTGGAAACAACCTGCTTGCCCAGCAAGTGCCCACAACGCTTGGTCTGAACTTGATCTTCGATGTGCATCGCTGCGATACCTGCTCTGGCATATTGTCTTACAGTGCGGGCGACCATCGCAGGGCCACCGAAGCTATACAAGAGTACATGTCAGTCTTGATTATTACAGGAACTGACAAAGATCTTACCCAGTATCGGCATCAGCAATTACGGGTACAGAAGGATTCAAGCTGGAGACCATTTGACCGGCCTATACCGAAGAGGTGATCAGTCCGGTAAATGAACGTCGTCAGTGAAAGGATATATATACCTCGACAAAGTCATTTAATGTGGCAATGGCTAAATCTGGCTGCCCCATTCGAGAAGCAGTAGTAGCGGCGCCACTATCATACATACCATGAGCATTAATTTACTACATGACGAAGAGTATGGCTACCTTTGATAGAGACAATCGAATCCGGCTTCGAGCGCGCAGCGAGCACTGATACCATCACAGATACCAGGTGCAACCTGATACCTGACCTTCAGCCACAATGCAGAACACCAGGGTAGAAACAGATCCTTACAACAATTCCAGGACGAGCAAGCATCTGGCGAAGTCTCGTAGCAGGATTGGGCGAGAGAGGGCCTTCAAGGTAATTCTTGGGGTCGAGCCTGGGGTTGTAATAGACATCGGAGTCGCGAGCAGGTTCGGGGGTTTCTGCGACGGGTTCTGATTCCGGGATGACCGCAGGAACTACGTCGTTCACTGCGTTTTCAACGGTAGTGTAGTAGTCGAGTGCGGGGGCCATGATTGTAGTTTTGAAGACTAGAGCAGGAGGTGAAGGTGAAGAGACCGGAGGTGGCTGGCGGAAACACTGACAATTGCCTTCCTTTATATACGTGAGCTGTTGACAGTAGTAATTCAATCTCGAAATGCGATATTACAGAACGAAGCCCTACCGGAGAGTGCATGAAAAGCGTGATACCGGTTTGCTCAGCTTTGGTCTGCGAGAGGGTATCCACGCGATAATCAACAGGATTATTGAAACAGACGTTTAGTCCTCGGCGGTTTTACCAGAAGTAATCCTCGCAAGAGCCAGACAATGCGTTTCATTGGACGGTTGCAGAAACCCACCTTCTTTCACGAAAGTGAATAGTGCCAAGAATTGAGTAAAGACCCTGCCACGCAACTGCCAAGAGAAAACCACATTTACCCTAGGTACAATTAATGATAGAAGCCAAGACAGGATTCCTGTCATTGACCTTTTTAGATAGCTAAACTGCGCTTTTCTCTGAATAACTGCGCGATCGCAAAAAGAACCGACTCGAGAGTCGAGGTATGTACGGTTACCCTCAGGCTCCGGTCAAGTTTGACTTGATCGGATGCCGTTCACGAAGTTCAGGGTCCAGACAGGGACGGGTCCATAGACGTCCCGTACATCTGGTCCCGCCACTGTGCGTCGGCCCGGGGTCGCGCTCTTGACGCGCATAATCACTCAAGCTGGCGAGTATGTCTCCCGCTTCCACGAAGAACTTGAACATGAAGATACCTGTAAGTATTCTAGATTATTATAGTCATTAAGCCCGACAAGTACTAGTGCTACTCATTTTGTCGATATATTTTCTGCCGGCCAAAAGGCTGTATTTCTTTGGAATTTCCGAGGAGGAGGAAGAGGAGGACTATTAACGACTTCCGGGAAGATGTATAGCAGCTACATACCCGGGACCCCACATCAGTGCAAAGACAAGCTCACGGCTTACATATATCGTTTCCGACACACGCCTCCGTCATAGATCCAAACCCTAATGTATGGCCGACCCAGATACAGGTATCGTATTCTACCTACTGCGCGGCTGTCGTTTCATCTTCGAAACTCCGGCTCAACCCACATTCAAGTTGGCGCCGCATCAAACATTCGTAATACTTCATAGTACTTTGCCACCACCGAATAGGACTTTTTCATCGAAATCATTTGTAGCAGGATGCCACTAGCATCGTTGCCAGCCACCACCTCAGCATCTGAACTTGCATCTACATTCACGTCCCTCCATGCAGTTAGGAAAAGTTCACGCAGTTGCCCCAGCGTTCCGGATCCTCAACTTCGCTTTGCAGAAGCAACATAATCTCTGTTCACGCGGTACGCTGACCCTGTGATTGTCAGACCACCTAAGGCGCTCAACTGCCAAAGAGTGGCCACCGGTGGTGATCTTCATGAATGCTTTCCTGTGTGCTGGGTTCTTTATTTCAGGGTAGCTCCGCATGCATCTTGTACGATATCAATATTGTCCCTCATCTGTCAACGGTGGCTCCAACCACCCCTCTTGGTATTTTTATTCATTTTTCATTGTTTCGCCGGGGAAAGCTACGACTTCGGTTATATGCTTATTCCTCTCTGACGGATTCTTGCTCAGCGCCACACAACCTTAATGTCGAGATCATGCAGTTATCATGGATTAGAACCATAATAGGGAATTTGTCTCGGAGACCGCACATAGGATGAGTAGCTAGGGTGCCATCACGGAGTGCCAGGACCCCAGTTGTAAGTACCGAATTAGCTACTGATCAAGTCAAATTTGACCTTGTCCTCGAGGGCAACTATATCGAAGAAGATCATTCGTGTGAGGTCTATTTACATAGTACTTAATGTAAAAAAAAAAAAAACTTCCACGACGATCACAGATATCATGCCCGTTGTTCCCGGGCCCGGACGTTCGCTTGGGTTCCTACACCCCGCAGGTAAAGTACACATTCTCCTGACATTCTCTCACCGGGTGATGCAGTTTCCTGCTTAGATCTCCTTAGTTCTCGTCGCTGAGTCAATTGTTGAGGCGGCTAAACTCGTTGGGTAAGGCGATGACGACTCGGATGCAATAAACTCGATCTGTCAAGACTTGACTGTTCCTTCGATACTGCAGGGGAGTCTGCTTGATCATGTAAAGCTCACCTTTGAAGCTTTCGGTCCTGGTTTAACAAGTCTTACCTCAGTTGGGTCCTTATGAAGGTATCAGGATTGATACCATCTACTGCAAGTAGATGCTCTCAAGTGCGACTCGCGCGCCTGTGGCTACGCGAAGCTCGATCCTGAAGAATTATTGCCCTGCCACAAAATGAGGACTAGTTTCATTGTGTACAAGCTAGTCCTTGATTGTCCTCGTTTTACAACCCTAGTTTGTTTGAAGTGTGCACCCAATATGAATGTTCTGAGTGGTGCATGTGGTACTACGGTATTGCCTGAGTATCGTCGTCGTCGTCGTCTTCTATTACCGGTCTGGGACCAAGTACTGATATGCCCATTTGAAAGACAAACCTAAAATCTAGAAAAATTTGCTGTAACGCGGTTCAGATGTTGACCGAGCAAACCATGGCCAGAACATCACGAACCATGCCATAAATTCAAACACTGGCCCAGGATAGCCCAGCTTTCAGGTTTGGAAAGAAGTCTGTCTTGAGAATTCGTGCTGCGACTCGTGAGCGTTGCCATTTGTTATCACATTCAAGTTCCCAAATTATGGGATGGGACTGTCCAACCCTGGGCTCATTTATTTTAGTATGTCAAACAATTTTGGGGTGTTCCAGCGGCAATGCATTGTGCAAGCACATGTACGCATGCTACTTCCTACCGAGAAAGTTCAAAATTTCCTCATTTCACCGTTTGATGAATCCTTCTGAAGTTCCCTTTGTCTTCGGGTCTTCTCCAAATCATCGACACTTCGAAGATCATATATAATATCCCGCGTCTTCCCAAAGTAAACCTGTGATAAATAAGGGTAATCATGATGAAATAGAAGGAAAATGAATTGACAACGCTGCAGCGAAGACAGCAGGAAATCAGGTTACACACCTGCAGAAGGTTTCGCATCTTGATCTCCATCTCTTCAATCATTTTTCCAGTAAGTATTACAGATGTGGGATGAAGAATCATGTAGTGGTCAATCTTGTTCTGTCTAAAGATCAAGAAGACATCAAGAAATCCAACATCTTTAGCGAACAATAAGACGCTCACTTGTCGAGTTATGCTGCCGCTGAGAGTAACCTCTCCGTCGCGTTTCCACCTTTCCAAGCCTTTCTTCTTGTAGTATTCAATCAGGAATGGCATTGTATACTGGACTTACATAAATGACTATTAATGGTTTATGCTCCATATCGTTTACTTGTGGAAAGCGCTGGGAAAGCCTCTGTGAATTTAGACAAAACCTGGATCCATTTGGAGAAAAGTCTGTTCGAAAGTGCATAGGTAATTTACGAATGTGCCGTAGTAAGAATGGATGCAACATAACAAAGCGGTCATATAACCCCGGTATGAGGAGACTATAAATATCAATTGACAGCGAGGGCTGAACTTTCTCCAAACCTTGCAATCAAGAAGGAACATCCGGCGCACGAAAACCATCGCTCGCTTTCACTGCAAGCACAACCGACACCAAGAGAGGAATGCCAGAAGGTAACTATGAACGCTGTGCTCTAGCTAGCTGCGCGAGGAACTTCAAGATGTTCTCTTCAGGAAGGGGTCCTATGGAATCGATCACATTAAATTCTGTCTGTCCACTTAGATATGGTTCATACCTTGAGTAACTCGGCAATGCGGGGCCGCTCACTAGGATCATCTTTTGTTGCATTTTGAATGAATCGTAGCAAAGGTGTGGGAGGCGCGGGATTCAATGCAGCCATCTCATCAAGGAATTGATCGCTCTCCAGATCAAGCGCTCCTGAGCTATCATACATTTCTGCAAAATCAAGGCATTATTCAGAGTGTCGAATACGGAATTTGCAGAAGACATGTCATACCAGCTGCTAGCAGGCCTAAATCCCAGACATCAGCTTGAAACTTTACTTCCATGTCGTCGCTAATAGTTTCTGGAGCGCGCTTCCTGGCTCGAGGAGCATTGTCCGTGTCTTCTATCATTGCGCACAGCTCTGTTGAGACAATGGAAAGATGGCAAACATTTAGCGTCTGCACAGAGTATACCAGAACCTTAGTAACTCACTCAACCGCACAAGAACCGATTGCCCAGCATAACTTAGTAGCACTTGTTCTGCATTGATATACCCATGGCTTATATGATGGCGATGAAGGTAGTGTACAGCCTGGCCGACATTTCGCAAGACAGTGGCTATGAATCTCTCTTTCATCCCCGGATCCCGGCTGAGATTCGCGGCAATGACCTTTCTGAGATACAGCGGGTCGATCACATCATCTAAGACGACCCATACTTGATCCTCACACTGAAAAAGATCGATATAGTTGATCAGGTTAGGGTGGTGCAGAAAACGCATGTCGTGAAATTCATCGACTAGCCGCGAAAGCGTCTTGACATCTAGCTTGGATATTTCCAGCTGCTTAATCGCAACCTTGGTGTTCGTATCCTTCACCCTAGCAACAGAAAACTTCACAGAAAAGCTTTCGACATAGAAGGTCATTAATAGTGAAGATGCCCGACTAGAGATGTACTTACTTTTGTCTGAGGACTTTGTGATCATGGTACATCCTTCCAGGATCTGCATGTCTCCGTATTCTCTTGAGACACCCATACAACGCAGCCTCGTGCTCAAAGTGCTGCCTATTCCTCACTTCCTGTGGCGTCAACGTCTGACTAAACAAAGATATAGGGCGTATAGTAGACAAGGAAGAGTTTGACCCTGAATGGAGCTTTGACTGCCATTGACTCAAGGGTGGTAACACAGACGGATCGGTAGCAGACCGCCGAAGAATATGTTTGAGGCAATCCACGACCTCTCTGCTTTTAGGACGCAGATCACGATCCTGGTTCCAACACGCTTTCACCAGATCCCACAAAGCATCGGTCATTTTATTGGGACTCAACGGTCGCAGAGGCCGACTGCCTTTGAGAACCTTCTCGAGGACTAAAATTTCGCTGCGGATATCGGCGAATGGGACGTCTCCTGTGTAGACCTAATTGAAGAGGATAAGCTAGGTGCGGACATGTTTTCAAGACTTCTTACCTCAACACATAGGCATCCGTAAGCATACATATCACTGGCAAAACTCCGCTTGTAGCTTTCCACACCTGGAAATGGATACAAAAGCTCCGGGGCCATCCATCGCAGCGTTCCGCCTTGATCAGTAGTGTTTTGGTGCGTCGCATCTGCAAAGATTGTCAGGCCAAAGTCGGCGAGGCGAGGTTGCAACCGTTCGTCGATAAGGATATTGCCCTATGGAAGGAAGATGTATGAGCCAGACAAACAAGCCTGTAAGGAACCGACTCGGACGCACGCCTTTGATATCGCCGTGAACAATGTTTTGGGAGTGAAGATGATCGACTCCTTGGGCGATTTCAAACAGCTGTAACACCAGAATAAGGTGAGGATGTATTTCAACCATTCATTGTTCACATACTAATTTATCGATATTAACTTTGGGATGTCTCTTCAAGAACTGATTTATAGTTCCGTTCACCATCCAGGGCGAAACCATACACGGCTGCCTCGGGAAGTTCTCCGCATCTATCCCCAAGAACGGCAATACAAATTCACATGAAAGCCGCTGCCAGATAAGTGCTTCCTTGCAGAATTTCTGGTAACAAATAATAAATTTTCGTACCCAACGAATGTAGGTCAAAGGCTTCGACGCGTACTCGATATATCTTCAACCGCTCGGAAGGTTGAAAGTTTCTTAGCCGCTTGAGAGCAACCGGCTTTCCCTCATATGTGCTTCGATAAACATCACCGAAAGTTCCTCCATAAGCATTCTTTTCTTTCACTGGCTCAACACCGACGATAAACATCGATGGAGGAAGGTTGGTTGAAGATTTGGAGAGATCGACTAAGAGCTGGCGAGCGTCGCGACTTAGTTCTTCCGACTCCTTGAAACATAGCCCATTATCGAGCACCTAAAGAAGTAACCGTTATCCAATCAGCCTGTGGAACAAAAAAAAGGAGAAAGTACCGACTTCCTGTAAAGCATCCATGAAAACTTCCGCGTCGTATCCCTTCAAGGCCAGCGCCGCCTGTTTTTCTTCTGCCGAAGTGAGCACAATCTTAATCAGCTTTGCGACCTGTGGTTCGTCCTTAATAATTGCTTCATAGACTTTTGACCCGTTTGATAACCGCGACAGCATCTGGTGCGAGTAGGGCATTGAGTCGGTTTATAAAATGCAGCAGAGAAGGCCAAGTACCTCCGAGAGCTTGTCCCGGTATATGCGACTCTGGATGATGCCAGACACAGCTCCTACTGGAACTTCAGAAGCAGGACAAGAGAGTGTACTGTCCGTGTCGGTTGATCCATCTGCAAGCCTGCTTATTTCTCGTTCGGCGAGACGGTGTAGATGCTAAATATGAGACGGAGTCAGCACCCACTGCTCATAAACTAAAACTGTCTCAACGCACAGAATAGATCTTGTATGACGCAAACATCAGATTCTCCTCGAGCAGTGGTAATAGATAATTCAAGTACATACCTTCTCAGGCCAATCTGATCATATAACCTCGCGTCAACCCAAATTCGTCATAGCAAAAACAATGCTCACATTTCTTAGCTTGCTTCAAAGTCGCTCCGCTCAATACCGAATCAAGGGTAGATGAGACATTCGTGACAGAACTTGATGCTAAAGACGCCACTTCCTGCAGGTTGGAAACGACGTTCAATAAAGATTTTGAATGATTACAAGATCTTAACGCTCACATGGGAAAATAAACGGTCATAGTATGCTGGGTCCTCAGTTGGTGACGGACATGCATCCTCTGCAGGAGGTGTCGGTGGCAGCGGACTATTCAACTTCTCTTTCCTTCTCCGCCTTCGCTCCTTTGGCGATAGTTCTGAATATGCCGATTGACGTTCGGCGCCTGAGGTGCTAGTAGACGCCCGAGGCGCTGAATGTAAACTGCTTTGGGTATCGCGATCACCGAGTCTAGACCGGGGTGCGGGCTGGAGAAAATTTAGAATAGGTGGAAACCCAGCAATTCTTGCGTGACACCCACCTCTTCATCTTCTGGTACAGTATTCATCCCTGACGCTCTTCCAATAGTATTCTGTGTTCTTCGGCTAGAACTTCCTTTCGCACTACCAGGTACTCCCTGCGTCGAAACGATGCGAGATTCGCCCATCCGAGAGTCCAAGCTCTGGGCCCGGGGAGGAAGGATTGAAGAACGAAGGTTGAGTCGTCCTTTGATGGAGCGTAGACTTCGAGCCGGATCGCTAGACACAGATGAAGATCGGTTCATTGGAAAATGCTCCTGCCCGGCAATCATGGTGGTGGTGGTGGTGGTGGTGTTAGACAAGCTCTCAAAAGAGGCTCCTCCCATCCTTAAGAGCCAGGTTAGAAGATAAACAGGCTGACTTGAAAGGCTATGAGATGGAAAGCTGTACTACATAGGCCAAAGTACGAACCTGAGATGGATGATGGGGAGGATTACACTAGTGATCCGTGGCGCAGAACTTTTGTCTGACTCGGAGAAACAATTCGAAGAGATCTTTCTATCCTCCCATACCCAGGCTGTCATATCACGGCCCCGCTAAGCCGTAACCGCTCGTACTGCGGTCCATGTCGTTCGTGTGTATGGAAGCGCTGAAAATATTCCAGACGTCGAGGAGTAAAAGGGTAAACGTCTCGTGTCAAGGTCTTAAGCCCAAATAGATGAGAATAGATGCCGATGGAAGCTTCAAAGTTCAAGGTAGGTCACAGGGTGATACACGTGTTTCAGTTCTTCCTGATTCTGATAAGGAAGGGCCTGGAAGGCAAATATAAGCGAGAACCAGAAGCGAATCACCCCCGGTTATGACGGGATGAGGAAATTATGGAAGTTTAGGCTTTGGACGGAATGTAGACATAACAACTGGTGTCAGCGAGCAAGGCTGTTCTTACAGGTATTATACAACAGCATAATTAGCAATAGCGATAGAACAAAGCGAGAGGCATCCTGGGGCATCAAGTCTGTGCGTTATTCTCGTATAATTTGCAGGTAATTTGATGGAACAACTAGTGGCCAAAGGTCAAGAGTTAGAAACACTAATAGCCTTCAGAGCTCTGAACTCACCTCCGGCTTCACCGTTCCCTTTCCGTGCAGGCCACCATTTCTTCTCTTGTGTCCTAGACACCTCAAGTATCTCTCCTTTCCGGAAGCTGAGCTCTTCATCATTAGGATCGCCAGAATCTGGAAGAAAAATTTGAGCACTCGATTGAGTAAACAGGTACCAGAAAGCGCATACAATCATACAAAGTAATAGCTTTCTGGGTATAAGAATACACAGAACTCGGCGCACTACTCCCATGAGTAGCCACGCTAGTTTGAGCAGTTAGCCGGTCCTTGGATGAGCGGTAGTCGTTGATCGACGAGGGGGGTTTCGAGGCTGGACCTGAAGCTGTAGGCGCGAGGTATTCCTTCGGAAAATTATCATATACAGTGGACTTGCGAGGAGACTCAAATGTATGCGTTGGTTTGACAGTGTAATCACTTGTCCGGACGTTACTCTTGGGTGTACCCGGCGCGAGCTCGGTAACATTGGCAGGGTTGAGTGGTTCATCCTCACCATGCTGGACATCGGTTTGTGAACCGCCTTGAACGCTAGACTTTTGTGTTCTTTTTTCAACGTGTTCAGAAATGGTTGTTACGGTCTGCGACACCGTAGATGGGAGGATGTGGCGAGCCTGCTCCGGGCTGAAGAGCAAATCAGACGAAAGACATGCACCCATGAGCGCGAGAACTTACAATAACTGGAGCAACAGCGAGGGGGTCTCAGAGGTCAAAAGAATGATCCACAACATGTTGACTACCGACAAAATGACCCAGGCAGCTGCCATTGCATCCCGAGACGGCACCTGAGAGTAGATATTCGCGTCAATCCCGACTGCAGCCAAAACAACAGTCATAGCAGCAAAAATCGAGATTTGGACTCGGAACACGAATATTGAATTGCGGAGTGAACTATAGAGAACTCCAACATTGACAAAGGCTTGAAGGATGATTGCAAACCAGAGTACGCCGACGGCACTGCGGCCGACTACCCATTCAAATCTTCAGCAAAAGTCAAGAGACGAGAGGTGTTACTTACTGCGTGCAGTTACTATCGATTGTGAAATAAATGCAATGACCCATGCTGCCTGTAAACTTGTCAGAAACGCCAACCGTGTCGAGAGAAGAAAGCCAACCGTGGACGACGTGGTAGTCAATAAGAAAAAAGGATGCCCCAGCAGACTATTTCTGCTAGGAGATATGGACGATTCAGCAGACATTTTCAAAAGTTTTATCAACAAGAAAACGAACCATGATCACGTTTGCCATAAATGCATCAACTTGACATGTTACCGGAAGTCAATACAAATTTTGTCGTGGCTGTTCAGGTTAGCGAAAGCGGTCATCGGTGAGAATGCCGAAGAGATATTTGAAGTCACTCCGTTCGTCGCTATCATTGGCAAAGGCTTCGACTGGCAGCAGTTCTGAATTCTTCACCATTGACCACCATGTTCTCCATCAACAAACATTTCTGACACTTTCAATCGTGTCCGGCATTCATCCAGGGCCAGTTCTTTACTGGTTACCAAGAGGACAGAGGGAACGTGAACGTTGTGGGCGTAAACGTTTCAAGATAGGAGATCCGCAAGCTAGCCATTTCAAGTGTGGGTGGTTGCTCAGGGACATATATGTAGCCGTGAATATATATTTCCTGAGAACCACCAAGGGCTGCACAACTTCAGGTTCTTCGTTTACATCGTCTAGAGGGTAGCCTAAGGGGCCTTAGTTGCCCTCAAAATCCATAGGAAACCGTGAATACGGCGAGTTTGGATGGTGGGTTCTTCTGCTTCAACTTTTTCTTATATTCTTATAGATTCTTTTGCAAAAATCCCAGAGCTAGTCCATGCATACATGTATCTCATGCTCCTCAATGACTTGTTCGCCTTTGCACAAACCGGGGAAGTGTTGAACGCAGAGAGTCCTGCTGTTATAGGGACTATACGAGGTGCACAGTATGTTGATAGAAGCTGCGGTACGTCGGAACGGCTACTATGATATTGTGCATCTCACTAGATTCTGTCTCTCAGTTGCTGCTCTCGCGCTCATCGTTTACGACATACTCATTACATTCGATGACGAGGTACGTCTTACCTCTCCGTTTCTCGAGTACCCACTCATCTTCTGCCCTAGGTTGCCATCGTGTGGCCGTACGTCTTACTCCTGCAGACAGAACTCGCAGCCCAATACTAACGCCGACGGCTCGCCAACAGAAAACCATGGTCATTCATGAAATTCAACTATTTTGTCATCCGCTATGTTCCTCTCCTTGTCCAGATGCCCGTACCCACACAAATAGCCATTTTCTCCCTATCTGACCTCGTCTTCATCTAGACCTCTTTTGCCCATCAGTTCGGGTGCGAATGCTACTGGCACTACGATGCATCTCCACAGCGGTTCTTGCTATCCTTGGTTTGTGCGTCGCGTGCACTTTCTATTCCTGCGTTATAGCCTGCAACTAACGAGAGCTTAGGTCTTCAAAGGAGCAACATCTATCCTCACTATCGTTTCTTTGGACTACATCCTGATCGCACGCAGTACGCAATAATCATCTGAGAACCTTCCTTGTTTTCGTCTAACCGGGTGTCCCTCGGATCACAGTATTCGCTTTATACTTCGACAACTGCATTGTCCGCTCTATAGCTGGCGTCGCCTATATCATCGAAATTGTACTGATGGCTGTAGGTTTTGGCTTGGCAACTCCAGGTATCCGTTACAACTCGAGCTGCGTCGTCATATATATGCCTAATATCATGCTTTTTTACTCGTACGTTTTCCTTGTGTCCTATGTTGTATGCTCTATCTCAAGTATCGATTCCTTGTCATATAGCATTGCTTCTATCGGATTTCAAACCCTACTATTTGGCCTCACCCTCTATCGTTTCGTCGTCTCCGTACGGGCTGGATGGGGAAACATCCCTGTTGTTAGGTTACTCATGAGAGATGGGACATGGGCGTTTTTTCTCGTATTTGGTGAGTGGCAAGCGCCGAGTGGGTTTATTATGTACAACCTAACCAGTACTTATTGCATTTACGTTCATCGTTTGTTTCTCCATCCCCCTGCGCTACGCGATCGCCATGGTCTACCTAGCCGAAATGCTTTCACAAGCCGCTCTGTTTGGCGTAAGAAATCCCGTTTATATTGGTGTATTGTATGGGTGTGTCGTTAACCCCCTGAATTCATTCCTCTATGCTCATTCATCTTTCCTTCCTACTACGCAGATGGCTTCTCAGCAGTTTTTCATTCTGTGTGAGTTCTCCTCCCCTCCATTTTCAACAACCCCCCTTCATCGTGCTGCAGGGATACCGTATATTCCTCAACATTAATCGCGTCCCCGTTTCCAACGACATCGCACCTCGTACTCATCGTTCTAGTAGCGTACAGTTCACCAGTATCATTTCTGACGAGGTTTACGACATGGACGATATAAATCATATTTCAAACCTAATCTAGACCACGAGAGAACACTTTTGCCTGCTTTTTCTAGTACTAGAGCTTCCTCGGTTGATAGTTTGCAGCCTTCGCAGTTATGACGTGCATATACGTATATGCATTCTTCCTCATCCTATCCCAGCTCATGTTTAACTGTTTCTTATGAATTCTGTTTGTATTTTTGATATATGGAGGTTGCTGAAAGTGTATGTATATAGTATACGCACTCAAAATAACTACGATTATAATTATAAGCTGGTGACCATGTCCACTGTTAGCTCCCTATACATGAAGATTGCTTAGAAGTGCACGTGTACACTCAAAAAAAATCGTATAGTATTCCGCGCTTTGGTACTTCGCCAGCAGCGGCTCCGCTGGATCCAGGAGCTGTCTAGGAGCGGTTCGCAATAAGGTTTCTCACGCTCCTAACTTCGCTGCTCTCTCCTATATAACAGATTCTCTCAGCCTATCGAAGATAGTGGCAACAAATTCAAACCAGTTTTCTCGTGCATACCTACGTGCCAATCGTTCTCCGGCGACGAATCACAAATCTTCCGGATACTTCACAGTAATTGCTCGCGCTTGCTTCCGGCTTGTTCTGAATTCCTTCCGTCACTCAGTGGCTCACTAATGTCCTATACTGGGAGGGAGAGGGAGAAAGAGGAAGTAAGGCTGAGGTTTTCTACATCCATCATTTGTTCGACTGTTGATAAAACAGGGACGGCGCTGATTAGCGGAGCCCTTGTATTCTGTTCTATTCAGGAGCTATTCAATTTCAAGTGTGTGGTATGTATGGATCGAGGGCTGTAAGCTGCTTCACAATAACATCTACTCGAGGCTGTGGAAGAAATGGATTAAACGGGGCTGGATGGTGCCTTCGTCGCAATTTAACTTCAACTGGCTTTAAATTCTCGGAGTCGCAAGCGCTGAAAAAGCAATCGTCCTTCTCATGCACCTTAATAAGCTGTTTTACCCAGCATCTTCCAGCCGTACATTGAGTGCAGCGACTCTTTCCTCCCAGGATATAGCAGCAGGAGCTCAGGCCGTTAATCGTAGCTTTGGTACGTCCCGGTCAGTGCTTCAGCACTAGAACCTCATCGAAAGAATCAAACTTCCCTCTTCTTGATTAGTTGCTGCTCTTGCTTTCCTTACATATGACATTCTCATTACATTGGATCAAGAGGTATGCTCTTTATCACCTAGCACGGAATATCTGATACAAAGCTGAAGATTTGGTGCAGGTCAGCTTCGTATGGACGTACGTTTTTCATGGGCTAACATCTGCTGTGTCCTATCGCTTACCGTGCAATGTCATATAACAGAAGACCATGGTCGTTCATGAAAGTCAACTACTTCTTTGTTAGATATATCCCGCTGCTTGTCCAAATGTCAGTTCCCGTTCCCTGACATCATATGTGTGACTGACTCGGATATCCAAATGTACATTCACCTAGACCCCTCCTGTTTGTCGGCTCAGAGCTGACGCCACATTTTCATTTCACCAGCCACGCATGTTTCATCTGGCAGGTGCGTCACCCACCCTTCTCCCACAACCAGAGCGACTAAACGGGAACAGAATAGGTGTACCAAGGGGTAGCCTCTATACTCATTCTATCATCTCTTGATTACATCTTGATAGCACGGAGTATGTATCCATTCATGATTCAGCTGGCAATTTCTCTTACTCGGTGATTTTGATAGTCTACGTACTGCATTACCACCAACGCGTGGTCAAAATCATCGTCGGCATAGCGTACGTCGTCGAAATCATCATGATGTGTGTCGGGTTGGGCTTGGCCCTTCCGGAGATCGGCCTTGATTCCAACTGTGTAGTCATATCCGTACCGCCCGTTCTTCTCGTCTACGCGTACGTTGTTCTTCAAATTAACACAGACTATATGCTGCTCACCCTCTTTCTTCCCCCAGAGGAGCGTATGTCGTTTTCCAGACACTCATTTTTGCTCTTACTTTCTATCGTTTCGTGGTCTCTATTCGAGCCGGCTGGGGGGACATTCCTATTATCAGGCTGCTCATGAAGGATGGAACCTGGGCTTTTTTCGTCCTATTCAGTGAGCTTCATCCATCTCGAGCATATCCTGTTTTCTCTGTGTCTAACATCATCTCCTCGCATCATTGTAATACAGTCGAGATGATTTCGCAGGCATCTTTATATGGCCTGAAGAATACAGCTTATGCTGGAGTACTGTATGGGTTGGTATTTTAACTTTCGTCTCAACGTACTGAGAATTCATTCCGTATTCTACGCAGATGGCTTCTTACTGCCTCCTCTTTCTGTGTAAATTTCTATTCCCCATTTTTTGTGCGTCTTCACTATGAGCTTAATATGGCTTTCCTGTTTTGCATTTGTAGGGATATCGTGTCTTCCTCAACATCAGTCAGATCTCCGTGTCTAACGACATTTCATATACTTCATACAGCACCCCCATGCACTTCACTAGTAATTTCCCTGGAACTAACGATATAGAGACCGGTGCACCATGAGGATCCTTTATCTATCTCTATGATTCCCTCCATTCATCGGAGCAGCCTCACTAATGTATCATTTTTGCGCAAAACAAGAATTATACCTGTCTACTACACAGCGTCTGATGTCTATAAAATGAACGTGACAAACGAACGTAAGTACGATAGGCATGTTCAAAACAAAACGTTATAAAATGTTCACGTCGAGTCAAGACATCGTCCAATCTTGAAAATAAAAAGCAAGAACGTTCGCCAACTGGTAAAATTACGAAGGCAACGTGCCCCACAATCTCCCATCCCTCGAGCTCCTCCCAACCGTCACCCCGATCTCCCCAGCAGGCTTTCTCCATCCCTGAGCAGTGACATCCCAAATCGACGCATCATATCTCGACAATGAAATTGACACCTTCTGCGTCTCCCAAGGCGAGATCTCAACATGCGTGAACCCTTTCAGAATCGAGGGTGGCTCATTGGCATCAGGCGGCATATTGAGGTACAGCTGAGGTATCTGGAAATACAGCACAATTCACAAGGGTCAGCATCGGCACAGGCAATAGCAGAAAGACGCAGCGAAATAAACGTACTTCACCACCGTAAACGGGGCCGGAGTTCTCAACGTTGAAAGTGACGTTGAATGCAGGTCGATGGAGCCTAACATAGAATAAAAGATTAGCCCAAGAACGCTTGCAAGAGGGTACCTAACAAATCACTGACCAAAGAGCAGCCGAAGACCCTTCCGCAATAGGCGTCGCCTGCCCGTCTTCCCAAGCTTGAATCAAATCCGCCTGTTCACCGTCCGGAGCAGGAATCCGAGAGATGTGCAAGTCACTGTAGCTGAAGTTGGTATAACTCAATCCGAAACCGAACTCGAATCGAGGTGTAATGTTGTGCTAATGGTAAAAAAGCATCAGTACGATTCCTCCAGTAACAAAACCACAGTAACTTGGAAGAACACTCACAGCATCGAAATGACGATAATCAATTTCGAGTCTGAAGAAGAAAGTATAAACCCAGATCTCTACACCACAAAGTCAATCGGACTCACCCTTCCGTGTACGGGATTTTCAGGATCTCATCTCCCTCCCCACCCCGAACAATTCCACCTGGGTAATCCTCTATCTGCTTCGCAATGGTGTAAGGCAACTTGCCAGACGGATTCCAATCGCCATAGAGCACATCCGTAATAGCATTTCCGGTTTCAGCACCTGCTGCACCTGCCCAAAGGACCTATATCCAACAAGTCACAGATCATCAGCGAGAGAAGAAAAAGAATGGGGCACGCAGAAGGACCCACAGCAGTAACATTAGGATGTTCAATCCATGGCTCAATGATGAGCGGTCCAACACTATGAACGATGACCACAGTGTTGTTGTTCTGAGCTGCAACAGCAAGAATGAGGTCGTCTCCACCATGCCATGCAGTCAAGTTCTTCCTACATGCCCAACACCGCACACGTATGAGTACATATCAACATATTTGAACATAAAAGTGTCACCCACCGATCACCCTCATTCCCATCGACAGTGATATAGTCCTCTCCAGAATCCGAATTCACAAACACCAACGCAACAGACCTACCAACCGCCATGTTACCAGCCCGAGGAAGATCAAAGTCGTCGAATATCCACGAGACACTCGTTCTACTAGAACCTTCTCGTGCACGGCGTTGGATAGCTTCATATGGCTATACGAAAAACAAAAATGTTCAGCGACAGCAGAAGGACCATCAACATAACCGGATACACACCGAAATGAGGTACGTGAAGTTGTCAGTCCTACAGATATACTCTGATTAGAAAAACAATGTACGCGTGACAGTATCAAAGGAAGCCTAACCCAGATCCCCATCCCATAGCCAAAATACCATCTTGACCTCCCTGTGACACGTCATAATCAGCCTACTACAATACAAAAGAAAAACAAACCAACTGACCTGATCAGCAAACTCATTGGGCCCAATCATTCCCGGACCTGCATCACTCCCCGCCATCAACAAACTCCTCTCTTTCCCAGTTAGCGGCAACGCCCCATTCACATTCTTCAACAACACCGTGCTCGCCGCGCCCATCGTGCGCACGAGCTTGTAGTGATCAGCCTGCACATCGATGTGGAAGTTGGTCGCTTCGTCATCGGGGAAGAACGCGTTAAAGTTGGTTGTTGGGTAAGTTGAGGCGTCTTGGTGGAGGAAGAACCATGAAGCTATGACTCTTGTTGCTATTTCAGGCGGAAAGGGTGAGTATGATGTGGGATTGAAAAGTGGTATGTATATGCGTACCCATATCATCTACTCTCGATTCTGGAATCGTCCCATTCCTCACGAATGCGGTGAGGTTACCACCAAAGTAAGAAGTTCCAGAGTTGAATGTAATATCTCCCGGCATGGTCATCTACATCACGACGTTAGCTGGTATGACAAGAGAAAAGAAAGTGTACTAAACTTACATCCAAACCAGTGGCAGCAGACATCGTCGACTCGGTGGCCGACCAATCTGACATGATGACTACAAAATTCAAACGCGTCAGAGTTTAATCGGGACACAAGAGAATATAATAGGACTCACATCCTTGGAACCCATACTCGCGCTTCAAGATATCGCTCATCATCTTCTCGTTCTCACAGGCGTATGTCCCGTTAATCAAGTCTACGAACGAAGAGATCAGACACAGGCCACTAAGTCAAAGCCACCGACAAGTGCTCACTGTAACTGCACATAACACTCGCTACTCCCGCAAGCACACTCTTCAAAAATGGATGTGCATAAATCTCATGTTGCGTCCTATCATCCACATCCGAACTCTCCTGAGTTCTAAAATGCTCTTGCTCACTACACCCCAACGAAAAAGACAACACACATCATCAGCACATACCCAACCAACTCGATTAAAACCCACGTACTTGTTAATAAAGTGCTTCGCGCAAGCCTGTACACCAGCCTGCTGCAAACCCAAAATCGTCTCATACGCCGCTTCTCCAGTCAAGAACGGATCAGCTCCGAAACCTTCCCAGTTCCTTCCACCCTCTGCATTCCGACCCATATTCATCATAGGACCCAAAGCAATATTGACACCCTTTCCGACATGCTCCCGACCCATGAAAAGACCCCGAAGGCGGATGAGGTCGCGATTCCATCTGCAAAACGACAAAAAAAGGGTAAAGTTAGTAAAAATAGCCCGGGATGATCTAACATATAGTCGCACGTTGTCGCAGCATTGATACCAGTAGGGAACGCGGTAACGAGATCAGCGAAACGAACACCGAGAGGAGAATCCTATGCATTTGGAGCGTTAATTCATGAGTTTTCCTTCGTCAACTCCACTGACATACCTCCAGACATAGCCCAGGGAAGTTTCCTACGGGAGGCGTGTTGCCCTATCGCCACGAGAAATAGAAAAAATGAGTTCATTTCTCACCCCAGTGGAACTATAAATACACTCACCACACATAGCCCTCCTTGCCAGCCCACTCCAGTACTGATGTTAACCTTTTGCTCCAAAGTGAAGTTGGCAATCTGTGTTGCACCGCAGAGAAAAAATTAGCATGACGTCGCGGTCCAAGGCAGCGTGAGAACCAAAAAAACAAAAGCAGAGGAGACACGACGAAACGAAGTCATGGCGACTGAACACATGAGCTTGAACAAGCCCAAATTATCACGTCTATTCCCGTATTTTGCAAGCTCATGACGAGCTGCAAAAAAAGGAGAAATCCAGGTTCCCGAATCCCCATATTTCTCCGGACCGAAGCGAGCACACGCGCCGCAACAACCGAATAACGAAATATATAGCGTAATGATCACCACGCGATCACCGTGCGGGGAACAGAAATCGCCTGCTTTGGGGTGACGGACAAGACGTTGAATGTGAGACTCACCATAGCCTTGGCCTTCTCATGAGCTACCGCCCAAGCATTCTCAAAGTCTGGAAGGACAGGAGCGTTGACCGGAGGTGGGTCGAGCGGGTCCGTAGGAGGAAATACGCCCGGGACAGGAGATTCCGAGGGTACGGGGAATGGAGAAAAAGAAACTGGCTCGATGGGAACTGTCACCCTTGATTGGGTTGCTGGTGAAGCAGTACTTGGTGTCACGACAGCACTTGAGTTCGGAGCACTGGAAGGAACGGCTATGGAGCTTGATACAGCTATAGAGGAGCTGAATGAGCTTGCCGAGATCGTTGAAGACGGGAGGACCGAAGAAGAAGGCACTGAGGCTGACGCGGCCGAAGAGGTAGCCGATACTACTGTGGAGACTGTGGAGAAAGACGACACAGAGACGGTTGGTAGAGCCGAGCTCAATGCACTCGATACGCTACTACTGCTGGTACTATTGAAGACAATAGTCGCCGTCGATTCAGATACTGAAGACGACGAAGCAGCTAGAGCGAAGGGTACACAAGCCAGCCAAAATGGCAGGCTCATGGAGAACATGGTGGTCGAATGCAAAGAAACGGAGTGGAGCCAGTAAACCGATTTGCTCTTACATACTCGAGAATCAGATCACTCGAATCTTTGCGGTCTTGTATATTATTAGGTAAGCCTACCACTATTAGCGCCAATGTAATAAGTATATTGTAAGTATTACTGATTTCACGTAACTCCTCGACGTGTCGCACTCTTCCAGAACTCCTAAACGCTCTTTCATCGTCGAAAAAGATACTAGAGTATCCTCACTTCTTGCCAACTGAGACAAAGCCAAGGCTAGATCACGGTAACTCCGCCAGGGTCGGCTCAGCTCATTCGTTTCAAAACTTCCAACGGCTAGAAATATTCGTTGAGCCATTCAAATACGCATCAATTTATTGTACCGGCTGACCTCTCTCTTATACCTCCTGACCGCACTTTGCGCATGGACCAAGTTCTCTCCATATTTTTAACCCGCTCTACGTACCAATCATCACTGATATGTCTATGATTGTCCCGCCTTCAGCGGTATTCTAAGGAGATGTATAATAAGAGGTGCCTGTCGAGGCATCAAGTTTTTCCGTCAGAAGTCGTTCAAAGTGACGATAAGGAGGAATAGAAAGCTTGGAAGAGTTCCCAATCTCCCTATGGGGGTGGGGTCTGGGCGTACGTCGCTCGTCGTAGATGGAGGAAAAGAGAAACACACCCGCGGCGGTCTCGGTCAACATTCAATAGCACGTTGAACCAATGGGTCCCGAAATATGTGTGCTAGATACAAAAGGATGCACTTATTTTTAAGTTCCGCCTCGTCCGAGTATTTCTTCGATTATACTCCCCGAAATTCTATCGTTACTCGTAAGATGAGGCGAAATTTATGGCATAGTACGTGCGCGCACCTTGGACTACCTTGGACTCCCGGTCTCCCATTACTCTCCATGCGTAGGTCTATCTTCTCTTGCCACCACCTTCGTCGAAAGATCCCATGGAAGGCTAGCCATAAATAAGCGTCTCTAAGGTGTAAGCATTATCAGAACACACTGACTCCTGACATAGGCAGAACTCGAAGTCACAGTCGCGTTCTAATTGTCGGATTTTGACACGTTTCAAATCTGCAGACACTGCGATAGTGGGCAATAATATATGTCCCGGACCGGTTACCCTAACCCTAACGTACGCTGGTCTGGTACCTTTGACATACTCAGACTGGCCGCGAGCGCAACTCATCTGCTGATGTGCTGGTCAGTTCTAATCATGTTACAGACAGATCGTAACAACACCTCTATTAACGACCATCATCACAAAAGAATCCTCTGTTGGCGCCCCCTCAGCAACGCATGTGCATGACTGCCTGGTGGCGTCTTAGTAAGTTAGCAACTTGAAGTACCTAATCAAAAAGAATGAATTCAGCTTTGAACCTTTCTTCTACACACCCATTACCTAGTGAGTTTTCTTTTACAATTCATAATTTTCACCTTTATAAGTCCAAACTTCACCCAGATTGATATCTGGAGCCATGCCAGTACCAGCGCAACGTATCATCCACGCCCTAGGCACAATCCAGCAGCCTGTCGATCAAGTTATCATCCCTTCTTCATCCTCTTCCTCTAAATTCATCACCGTAAATGCCCAATCCGAAACCGCAGACATCTGGACCTGGTCGTTAACGGAGATAAAGTACTTGTCCCCCTTATCCGACCCAACTTCATCAAAGCGTCCTTCATGGTCTCATGAACGTCACTGCGCACCTTTGATCGACGTTGAGAAGGGTATCGTTCTAGCTATGAGCCCACAGGTGCTCAATCAGAGGGATACCATCCGTGTGTTTAGGTTACAAGACCACGGACTCGTCCCGCATACGTCTATACGGCTCTCAAGTGAGAGACCTGTGAATATGTATCGGTATCACTTGCAGGACGACGGGTGCTTGCTTATAGCTGCTAACGAGGGAGAGCGGGATGAAGAGGATGATCTTGACTGGGATGAGGAGGACGAAGGCCACGGTGTTTTGGCTAGGATATTAATTTGTGATCCCACTCTCAAAGACTCGGTTTCAGGACCAATCCTAAACCAAATCGTATGGCATCGAAAAGAAGATCCTTTCTTCGATTCCATGTTCCTCCTTCCAACCGGCGCGATAATCGCTACAGAATCCCACTACAACCTCGAGCACAATTCCAGTGGAGTAACAATCCACGTCTGGGACTCTTCCTCACGTAAACCTCTAACATCACCCTTCCGCTCCGTTCACGCCTTTCCGATGCTCATGAAAAGCGACGAAGCGTATCTCTCTTCAGAGGTAACCTGTAGCATCCTTACACCTTCCTCCGTGATACTCTGCGCAGTGGAAAGCACCATGGACGTTCTCCCGGGGTACGACACCCACCAAGCCATCATCCGTTCCTTCGATTACTCTCTCAAAGAAATCTGGTGTGCCGATCCTATCCCCGGCACTGTAAACGAAATAAAACACGTTCCCTCTCAAAACGCCCTCGTGGCTTTCGGCGCACACAACGAGTCGCGAAGCACGTCAGGTGGAGGATCAGTGGGCGTACCGGATTGGGCATTAACGGTACGCGTTATTGATGTCGAGTCTGGACGTACGCGGTGGGAGGATAAGATTAATTATAAAGCATTTGGGAGACGGAGGGTAGCTTGTTCTGTGGAAGATTATGGTGAGAATGGGGGTGTCCCGACGATTGTGATTATGTTTGATGATGGGTCGATGAGTTTCACGCCGCTGGAACGGTTTGTTGAAGATGGGTTTAATGGGATTGAGGTGGTGAAAACCCCGGACTCGGAGAAGGACGATGATAATACCGATAAAGTTGTCAGGGGTGCGATTGGTCCAGGGATCGCGGTGTTTGTGAGAGAGGGAGAATTTACGGCTGCGAGATGGTGAATAGATAGACTTGGTTGGATGGACTTGCAAATCCTCTCGCGATAGTGCCTGTCTCGGATAGTGTCGATTGAAAGAAATCCAGTAGCTGCGAGCACCGAACATTGTCGGATTAGAATCAGATGCCACCAGTAAGCTCTTGCGGCGAAGAGATTATTATCCAGCCCCATTCCTTTGAGCGGCGCATACACAATATTACGGCTTAACTTCCAGATCTGCATGCCCCATGAACTGGTTCACAATTCGCCATCAGCAAATCTCCTGTGTCGATCGATCTTGTTACGGCTATATCTCGTATGTTTGCTGGTAATTTGGTCGGGGATGTCGATCTGGTAGTGTTGCAATGCTGGAATCTAGATAGCAGAGGAATTAGTGCAGCTTATACGTTCACTTGACGCATCCCGACACCCAGGCTGAATCCCGTACTCGATTCTTGTACATCCCCTAGCACAGGTAGAGATTTACACCATTGAGCCTTGGCTGATGTCGTACGAGTTGACTGTCAGGACGCCCATACATGCTTGTCTTGGTTCAATGGGGTTACCGAGAACAAGAAGACAAATTAAGATTGGATCATGACAAAAAAAGCTATGTTGCTTCCTCTTTTGGGCGACTTTGGCCTCAGAAGTGGAATCCTTTTCGGCAGGAATTGGAGGGAAATCGTGAGAATTTCCAGCGGCTACCCTTTCTCCTCCCGTCTCATCGTATCATATTGGCTCGACTAGCAGAGACGGGTGTATACCTCTGGGAGATCGACTGTACAATCTACAGAAATTCTTGATTTTACGACAACAATCCTTATCACGACAAGTTACGAATAATTTTAACGAATTTTTGACGAAATGGCAGTTAACGACACTTCTACTCTCTCAACACTTTTACCATCGACGCCTTATTTGCTTGCTTATGCTTTACCTCTGCTTTTTCTCTCACTTGTTCTAAATTTCGCTGGTGCTTTCCTTACTCTCGACCGTACACGCTCGTTTTCACCTCGCTATGACGCAATACCCGGAGCATTTGATAAGGGGAAGAAGAGATTCAACTGGATTTTAGAGGGTGGTCTCGGTGGACTATTCATTGGTTATGCCTTTGGATGTAATTAAATCTCCCTATTTTGCGAATTTATCTAAAGAAGTTTTTTTCCTTCAGTACATTTGTCTACTTTCCTTGCGCTTCTCATACCCGCGACTACCACTTCTTCAGCTCTATCCTCCAAATCGTTCGTAGCGGTCTGGCTCTTATCTTCCCTTGTTACTACTCCCCTAGCAGGGAGATGGAGATATGCTGCGCTGGGACTAGCTGGCATATCTGGAGGGTATGTCCTGAACCTCAAATACACCTCTGGTAGCGTAACTCACTGCGTTATAGTGCTCTATTTGCGCTCTCAATTTCGGTCATTATTCACCCATCTCTTCTGACTCGTATTGTCTTCGTGGCCATCACCATGCCCATTCTCACTGTCATGACACTATTGCCTCTTGCTCGCTTCCAGCATGGCTCTCTTCGGTTTGCAACAGCGTCAACGGGTGCCTTCGGTCTTGTTCTATCCATTGCTCTACTCTCCCACATACCAGCCTGGGCCAATGTCTGGGAACGTCTATGGGTTAGCTCGAGTATTGAATGGGGAACATCTAAAGAGCAAGGACTCAGTGCAGGCTTCTGTCTTTTTTTAATAGCCGGAAGCTCTTGTGATTACTTCTTGCACCGGATTTTCGGAGAATGCCCAGATGAGGTATGATAGATTCCCTTCTTGTTCTTTTAAAACCTTCAACTTATGTATTATTTCAGAAATGGGATCATTATCTTGCCAACTATACCGCCAATCTGCCCAACCAATCTGATCGCGCTGGTACCTTCCAACCATTTACCTCAATATGGGATCGTATATTCGGACATACTCAAAAGGGCGCTCCGCCGAAAGATATCATTTTCCCTGACAGCGATATCAAGTATCCCCTCAGTCCACTTTCTCCCACTAGTGGGGTTAGAAAATTGCACAAACACGACCAGTTAGCAGGTGGCGTCGCCGATGATACCTTGGGCACGTACGAGTTCAATAAAAGCCCGGGGCACCTCAAGAAAGGTCGATCAAAGCGAAGTGGACATGCCCATTTTCATGCGCGGTTGGGGAAAGGTTCTAGACGGACACGAGAAGCTGTGAAGTTTAGTCCTCTTGACGAGCTCAGCTCAGATTCTGAGAGCGAGAACGAAGCTCACAACTTCAAAGCTGGTCGAAGACCCTGGCTGAGACAGACACCTTCTATGGCATCGTCGACACCGACGCTCGTCAACGAGGGTAGTAACGGTCTTGGCAAGGACAAGAAAAATAAGGTTGATGATGTGAATCTTGGGGAGATCGACTACGAGAAGGAGATTCAGCAGCTACGTGAGATGAAAAGGAAGAACGGCGGTGCTGCCGCTTCGGTTGTATCTGGACTGGGTGATGGCGAGGTGCCTGAGTACTCTGATTATGAAGAGGATTTGGGCAGCCCTCGGAATCCCACTTTGGCAAGTCCGCGTAGTCAAGAGTGGAGTCCGGGATTTATCAAGCGCCATAATTCTTCGACATCTGGGTCGGCGGTGGGGGAGTCAAATAAGTCCTCTCAGACGCTTGTTCCCCCGCTCGGCGCTGTCCCCGCCACTCCTTCACTCATCAAGGCGCTAGATCGTATAGCGTTAGCGCAAAAGGATGCGTTCGGGCGAGGCGAGGGTCTTCCGGGCGTTGCTGAAGACGAGTCACAGCCTCCTAGCTCACAGGAGGGACGTGGCCAGCGGTGGGATCTTTTCTGGAAGGAGGTAAAGGAGAAGACAGGTGGACAGTAGGCGCTTTCAATGCCCGGCAAGCACAGCTCTATCGCTCACCTCGTCAGGAGGAGAGTTGCTTTATCTTTTTGTTGTTACGATGTTACTTATGACCTATCTACTAACGGTATCCTTATTTGCGTTATTTTATTTCATCGACTCATGTTTTTTACGAAGACATCGGAGAGAGATGTCATGAATTGAACCGGTGCAAATCAAGAATTGAACAATATAAGTATGAATGAAGTACAAGCGTCCGCGTATTTATGACGATCATTACAGTGGAGGTTATGACACTATTCAATTATCGTATATATCTCTAAGTACCTTGGAAGCGCATCACTGCCTCAGTTGCAGATCAGCGTACTGTCCATCCGGGGTACCCTGCATATCAACCCCTCTGGAAACCGCATAGAGAATAATACCGTACATCTCCTTTGGAAAACAAGTCCAAAAACCTTTATATGTGGTCGCATCTCTCACAAAGCATCACCAACGACTCTGCTGGACACAACTGACACATTTCCCCCGTGCATCCCTGACACACCAATACACTCCGACAACCAGCGCACAGTTGCGACCCGCAATTCTGACACGAGTCGATCCTCCCGTTCGTCGTCGCAAGTCCAACACAAGATTTGCACACTGGCATGCTACATAACCGGCAGCTCCACGTGAAAACCGAAGATCTTCGTCCACCGCCTTCCTGAGCATGAGCTGACCTGCAAGAATTGCACAAGTCCGCCCTGCCACACTCTACACATCTCTCTTCCACCTCCTCGCACTCGTCGCAAAAATCGTTGTGGCAACCAGGACACTCCCACACCAAGGGATTTTTACTCCAGAATGCACAGATGTCACAAATCCATTTGTGCGCGCATCCGAGACCTCCCTCCGGCGAGCAAGAAGGACAGACGAGTCCAAGCCCAGGTGAAATTCCCACTCCAGCACCACACCCAGCACTAAATGCTGCCTGAAGATTCGCAAAAGCCGAACTGAGATCATCATCATCCATCCCGGCGCTTATACCCCCACTCCCGTTACCGAATGAGAAACCTAAACCTTCACCTCTCCTAGACCAACATTTCGGATTATCACATCTCCCCCAAGACCGTCCATCATCCTCACCTATCCCATCCAAACACTCGTTACACGGAGCCAAGACCGTCTCATGAGCCGTGCGCATCTCCGTTCGTTTTCTCTTTCTTGACCCTGATAGGGGTCCCTGTACTTTGGGGTACTCAGCCGTGGGAGCGCCGACACAGCGCCCAAACTCTTTCGCGGGCGAAAAGCGCAGGCAAATTGGGCATTGAATTTTATTCGACCCCACACTCGTATGGGTATGCCCATGTCCATTTAATGTAGGACGTTTAGCTTCGCATCCGGTAGGAAATACCATTGAAAGGTTCCAGTTTTGTTCGAACATGACGTTTTGATGACAGACCGGCATGATCTGCATGTGACGGATAACTATCTGTGAAGGGAACGTCGTTGGCAATGATTAGGAAGGATAGAAAGATATACAGATAGAAATGGCACTCACTGGAATGAGGAAGTGGGGGAAAGGATACAATGACAGGCCTGTCAAAAGGGCCGCAACGCAAGTGATCTGCAAGGTGCCTGCGGCAACTGTTGTCGCTTCTATAGCTTCCGTCGGAGTCGGGCTTGGCAGAATAACGACGAAGTATATCAAAAATGCAATCAAAGAGGAGTCTGTCGTTGTCGACTTGCACGACGAGCAAAAGAAGTGGATAATCGAAGGGGGGGAAGGGAGGATGGAAGGAGGTAAAAGTAGATGGGGGAAACACAAAAATGACGCCCTGGACCCTTAGGAACACAAACTGGCGACAACTGTACACGAAATGACTCCAAACTACCAGTAAAAGAACAGCGCTGGCCTGTGTGCGAAGGTCTTGTGTTGTTTTGACACCATTATCGCAATGATCTACACTGAAAAGAGAGAAGCCGGGAGTGACGGATCCTCAGGCCTGGAGTCCCTGAGTTCAAAATTGGCTGGGGTTACCCTCATCACTGATGTGGGTAGCCAGATGATAACAATCGACAAATCATATGAAGATGCGAGCGCTGGGCCCAGCAATCGTATTTATAAAAGCCACCGTTTACGTTCAACGAAATACCCAGTTCATATCCATGAACCAAAGGAATTGATTCCCTAGCGACTTATCGTGGAATCCCTGAAGAAAACAGACATATGAATCCTGCCGGCGGTAGCCCAGAGTAAAAATCCTGCCCCCTGGGGATGAGACTGCGAAGTGCGGTGATCGACCATCTTCGCCTAATCCATCAGTTCTATCAGTTCTTCGACCAGCGCGATCCTGAGGAGATCAGGGAAGTGAATAGCACTGCCTTCCATCCTCTTCCAAGTTCCATCTTCCATCTTCCCACTAAACATCTTCCCGCACCTGATGCGAGCAGCTAATTTATCATCGGGAGATCAAAAGCGCCAGAGCATCCAAGTTCACCTAATTGGTGGAACTATGAAACGGAGAACCACCGCTGAGATTCTCTGAACTCCTACCATTGATACCTGAAACTAATAATACAGAAGCCAGGGAAAGATGTGAAAAATTCTGGAACGCAATATAAATATCGTCCATGTTCACATCGCATGTAAATCATGCGAAGTGGAAAGAAGGCTTCATGATGCGGACAGCGACCGACAACACCTCTACAATACAAACGGCACAACGACCTTTCTCTCTTTCGGATACGATTGACCGAATCTTTGTTTATACCACTGATGTCCTTTGTACGCTCGTGGGAACATCACCACGATTTCGTTCAATAGAAAGATCCACGGTGGCGTCAGATCAGGCGCAAAAAGCGAAGGCGGCGCACGCAGAAACTCCGAAACAGCGTGTTTCGTTAATGATCCGAGAGCTGAAGGTGAGAGGGAGAGTGCAGCACTAAGAGGGAAAGGTGACGCAGCCAGAGCGAACCCGAACCATTCCACCCACTCGCAAAAGTAGTTGGGGAACGAGACATATTGATATAGCAACCCATAGGGTATAGCATAATGCTCTGTAGCAGTCTTCTTCTGCCCTTGACCACTGGCATCAGCTGAAGATCCGTCCTTGTCCTTCTTATAGTTGGCCTTGCGTCGTAAATTTAGTAAAACCTCGTCGTGAACGACGTTCCCAACAAAGCCAATCAGCCATAGAATCAGTCCTAAATAGAAGGAGGGACGCGACAACGTGTTTTGGGAACCAAGGTATGCATGCGCGGCAGGGGACGACAGGTATGTTCCTATCAAGGAGCCATTCAAGATATTGAACATGACGCCAAACATGGGCACCACAATATGAGCTTTTGAGCGAGACGGTGTACGCAGTGGTGATATTAGGGCACGATTGGCGTAATGTGTCAGGTATGCTCCAGCCAGAACATATTGGGCCAGAGTTGGAGCGGGCGAGACAGGTTCTCCGTTCCCGCTTGATAGAGGCGAGGCGAGAAAAGACCAGATAAACATCAACGGAGAAACTATTTCCATAACCATCCAAGATTTCCTGCCTGTGCCTCGTCAGCCAACTAAACTTGGAAATATGAAACACAGCTCACCGTCAAAGACAAATATGCTCTCGCCGGTCTGGGCAAAGCGCCCGAAAGGTGCATTTATGACAAAAGTTACGGGAGCAATGACAGCACTACCGACAGTAAACCATTTTCTGAAAGCTATAAACATTTCTGTCAATACCAATGGAGAATAGTATATATGTACTTACAGTCATACAAAAATTTTGCCAACGTAGGAGACAAAGACATGGAGGAAGACGTCGTAGTCGTACGAGTAACGACTAAATACCATATATGATGTAATCTAGGAAGGAACAGTTATTTGCTAGTAGCTTTAAGAACAAACAACTTGACAAATCCCCACGTACACGTGATTTTCACATCTTTCTACTTTACGTCCTACGTGGTATCGCTCATGGAATCTAAACAAGCTGAATATTCCTCCACTGTTTTCCCGCTCGAAACAATTAGCCTCAGTCCGACTCTAAGTCTACCTCGGAACAGTATTCTTGTGCGAAGTTGTGATATCGGCTGGCTTCCTGTAAGTGTTTTACAATTGTTGGACATGGTCGCAATGACTCGAAGCGTATACATAGTTTCGACGGTCTATTGAATTTTATTGGGGTCTGCAGAAATATGAACTTGATCTAGATTCTCCCTTGAACACTATATTAGGTATATATTTGACACCTACTGACCCGTCTTCTTGAGGTTAACTGTGCCTTTAAGCCCAACCAGACATAATTGAGGCTCTCCGTAACCGGGACTATGCTCTACTCCCTACTGAGGAGACTATACGAAAAATGAAAGAGCTCACCGACGCGAATGCTAAATGCCCTTTGGAGTCGAGAAGAAGCTGTTTCGAGGTATGTTGACTGGTTTATACTGTTTTGTTTGTATGTGCTCAGTAATGCCACAACTGCAGGTATTCCCTGAACAGGAGTACGAGTATACGCTATGGCCAGTAATGGCTGAGGGATCGCTCTTTCTACACACATCTAACGGGAACACAACAAGTGTAGAATGCTTGGAGTTTCCTTATCGCTATTTCCTTCGCGTTTCCTCCCGCGTCCATCCTTTTTTCGTAGTCCAGCGGAGCCATACCGTTGTGAATCGCCTTTGTTTTGAATACTCTATCGCTAGAGATGCGCTACACCTGGGTTTCGCGTGGCAGATGGGTGGTTTTCCTCCGGGATGGCGTATAGAGGCTGACTCCAGCAAGTCCGAGTCCGAGTTCGACTCTGAATCTCAAACCTCCGGGGATGAGTCTGATTCTGATTCTGACTCGAGTGTTCACTCACCCCTTCGACCAGCTAGTGACCTCAGTGACGCCGACCCTGATAATTACAAGTTTGTTCTATCGTGGCGTGCCACTGTTGCAGAATCTGTCCCTAATTTCATGGTTGATCCTGTGTTATCAGACAAGGACTATATCCAATCTGATGTCGACTTATGTAGCATGAATGCCTGGTTGTGACCCTGTATTCTCTCCCATCCTCCTTTCTTACAGTGACAAGAATCTCCTGTATTTAATACATAAGTCGCCTATTCCTTGTCCGAGGGGATATCACAAATCATGATGTGTGTATTACATATGTGCTCAGTCTCGCTTTGCCTTTTACATTACAATGCTGATGGTCTGCCAGGTCATAATTGCCTTTTTCGTGGTTCCTCGGCTCGTATCGATTGACCTAAAATCTGCCTAAAACCTAGATGGATTGCCTTAACAGGCCTAATGCAGGACTCGATTCTTGCATCTCCATTTTCTGTCTTTAACTCCTCCCTCATCAAGCTCGACACTCATGTCTACCAACGACTCAGATAACCCTCTTGCACAAGTGCCCGCCAGGCCATCTGTAGCCCTCCGAAGATCTGTACGCTCTGCTACTAGTACATACACTCCGAATTATCTAGAAAGCGAGGAAAGTGATCAAGACAGTATAGACCAACTCGCCTTACTAGAACCAGACTACATACCTGCGCAGCCTCACACTCCTTCAGTTGATGGAGCGCCAGCTGCAGTCAATGCCAGTATGGCAACGCCGCAGCGACATCTCCTCGGGTCCCATGACCGGCTATCGGTGGACGATAAAAAACGAGTGTACAAGGCCTATGGAGGTGACATTCGATGTTCGATCTCGTGGGAGAGGGGAAAAGACATTGACTTATGTCACATAATTCCCTTCAAATGGGCTGGGACCGGGTATCCGCTGGACGGCAAGCAAGGTGCTGCAGTGGTGAGCACGATTGATTCAGCACTTTGATCAGTAAAAGTAACACCATAGTAGATACATCTACTGAGCTTCGTCCTTGGCTTCAAACCTGGTGTTCTTAACCTCAACACCCATCGAAACATGATCTTGCGTGCGTCATCACTGTAACTATTTGGGCAGCAATTTAATAGGCCATTTCCACAGTTCGAGCTGACTGGCACCGTCTATTTGACAGCTCTGCATTTGTTCTCGTGCCAAAAGATCATGCGGTGGTTCGTGCTGTCACTGACTTCCTTGATAAGAACACCCACCTCCGCACAATGCAAACTTGGGGACCTGAAAAGGAAACACGTCGAATGTTTGAAGAGGTAAGGGTCATTTACGTCAAAAGCTTCAGCCAGTTGTCTGATGTGCGGTCAATTTATCTTTTCCGTTCTGCAGGATGAATCATTACCTTTGAACAAGCAGTATGTCTACCATGTTGTCCCATTACGGGAATGGCCAGAAGGGCGAGATATAATAAGGCATCGTAATCACCCTTTGCAACCTGGAGCGGGGTCCGAGCAACGCAAAAAGATCGAGGACTTTTACTGCTACTATCCCTTTCCACATTTCTACAGCTCCGATGACGATGAACAGTTCACCATTGAATGCCCCATTCATCCTCTATTTGCAGCAATTCATGCTGCTTGGCACTGTTCTAAATTTCCACCACTGGTAGGCCACGAAAATGATCCCGAGATCAAATTTTTTGTCGCTGCTGCTAAGATGATGTTCGATTCTGGTACCCAAGGGAGGCCTTTTAGCAAAGACTTAGCAAGTCGACTTCCCGATACCTATGTTACGCTCTCGAGGGAGAAGGAAGCTCAGGACCTTGCCAACTCTCGTAGCCCACCAGACCACCTAGGGTCTCATAACGACAAGGGTGTCCGCCAAGGCGAGAAGGTTACAGCAGGAGACGATGACGATGTGTTCAGTACAAAGGGTAGTATGAGGACACGCTTCTCGCGTAGGACTGTCGTGTCCGACCCGGGCAAAGGAAAGGGCAAATTGCCAGCCCTTCCTCCATTACGTTTGTTCAAACAGGCAGGTGCTCATTCGTTAAAGGCAGGGGACAAGGCCAAGGGTGGCGAGGCCCCCTCTAAAGTTGGGTCGTCGAAAACATCAAGTTCCAAAAAGAGGAAGTTGGAGAAGAACGATTCGGATGACATTTAGGTAACGATAGTCATGGGATCATCTGTTCCCTCCTCTGCTCCCGCCTTCTGCCTATTTTCCTCCTCCCCACTGTTCGAAACGAGATCTCCACCCCTGCCTTTTCATTTTATTTCAGGTAGTGCCTTTCTAGTATGACAATGTATTAATGAAGAAACTGATTTACCATCATCGTTGTCTGCCAGGCTTCCCTTCTTTCTCCGAGAAAATTTGGTAGCTCTGGTTCCGATCCAACTTGTTGACACGCAGTGTGCTCACACGTCAAAGCAGGCGATCGGAGAACCGAGCGGTCACTCCAAGACTAGGCATCAGTTATTTCCCTTTCCTTTTTCCACCTGTAGCTATGATCGTTCCATCCCATTCTCACATTCCCTACCATGTAGCCTTTTAAAATTTTCTTTTTTCTCAATTTCTCCTTTATGTATGCTGACTGCTCTGTCTCGTCAGCATACAAGCAGTCATAAAATAGCATGTCATCTGACACAGAACCCTCAGTCTTTGAACACCTTACTCTAACGCCTTTTTTTTCTTTGTTTTATACTCATTATGTATATTTCTGTATGCATCTCCCTTTGAACTTGTAATTTTTAATAAACTGTAGATATATGTGTATACACATTTCCGTCAATTCTTCGGGTTATTGAGGTGAGCGTATGAAAAGATGGATGGGTTGAGATTATGTTGAGCAGCCGCATAGAACGCGTTCTTCGTCGCCGAAAGTGGTGGTGTCTTCGGCAGTTGGTGAGGAGGGTTCGAGGGTTGGGCTGTCAGCTTGGCTAGGGGAGTCGATGCTCGCTTGGACTGTGATTTCGATTGGGAAAGAATTAGCAATGTGTCGAATATGATAGTAAAGTGACATACTGAGATAGTCAAGATTGAACCCAGGTGAACAAAGTCTGCGGATCTCCGCAAAATATCCTTGACATTTCAAGAATTCACCAGAATAGACGAGTTTGCCCATAGCTAACACAACCAGTTGATCGAAAAGCATGACAATGCTAGAATGAGTTGATGGATGGTGAAAATGACGGTAGGGTTGTAATTTTGCGCAAGTGAGACAAGTGATTCTACAACATTGTAAGCGTTGAAGGCATCAAAACCTAATGATATGCCATTCAGAACCGGGTACAGTTAGTCAAGAAAAAATGGTCACCACTGGTAGGCTCGTCAAGGAAAAGGATTAAAGGACTTGTAACCAATTCACAGGCAGTAGAGACACACCGTTTCTCACCACCTGAGATAGACCAATAACCTGCCAAAGAAGTTCAAAGTCAGTAACAGCCCAAGAAGTACACAGTACACATACCAGTTTCCTCGATCCTCATATTCTGCAGCCTCAACAGCGCACTATACAGCACAGTTTCATACACAGTCAACGGACTCATCAGCGTATCCTCCGGATCAACAAACCCCATAACAGCCCTAAATTCCTCAACCTTAACCTCCCTCCCATTAACCAGCGTCACACCCCCGACAACACCATGCTACCCTTTCCTGGCGAGGATATCGAGCAAAGTCGACTCACCCACTCCCGAGGCTCCTATAACAGCCATGACTTGTCCGGTTTGATTGAGCCGGATATGTTGGATAATATGGTCTGAGGGTATAGGATATGTCGGAAAAATGAAGAGAAGCAGGAATGTGGTCTGTCATGAGTTTGACAACTTTGTTCTCTGGGAGGCGGATCTGGCCAATGTCACCACCAGAGCCTGTGCGACCAACGTACCAGAGAAGCGAGGCAACGAGGATGACGATGAGACAAGTGCCGGTGACGCTAAGTGTGACCCAGAGTCTTATCTGATTTGGGAGGGCGCTATGGAAGATTTTAATACAGTCACATATAGCGGTATTGACAAAAAAACGTACAACATAGCCAGGAATTTGAGAATAGCGTAGACATTCTCCACCTTCACATTGCAGTGATATATGGACCACCGAATACGTCGTTGATCAGTGAGTTTGTAGCAGCTTCCGAGAATTCACATCCTTCATCAGTCCCAACCTTGCAGCTGAATGATCCTGGACCCTTAATCTCCTCAGTCAAGGAATGACTGATATCTACAATTCATTTTATTAGTGCTCTCATTTGTGAGTAGGTGCTCGCAAACATACCAACACAGCTATCTTCTCCACAAATGAACCGTCAAGAAACACATTTACATTTCATCTTTTGGCACCCATATGTTGAAATCATAATCAGGAACAATTTCCAATGTACACTGGTCCAGGTTGCAATAGAAAGACTCGATTTCGTCGACCCAGAACTGGAAGGAACATGTGCTGGAGTTCTTGTCACAGCTGAAGGTAACCTGTACCGGTCGATTCTCCCCGACTTGATCCAAGATCTTCCGGTCTAAATATAATGAGTAAAGAAACCAAAGAGCATTGACGTAGACGTACTTGTCACATTACACATCTGGTGGTTGTTGAACATGATTGCACCGTTCTTATAGCAAGTCATATCCTAAACATCGTCTTGAAAGGAGTCAGGAGCACCATGTAATGGAAAGCCTATGCAAGACTGGTCCATCTTGCGCACTACAGATCATGAGGTCGTGCTCCCTAAGAAACAAGTTCAGGCGTACCGTTGCAGTTGATTCCTCCCCAACCCTCTATGTACTCGCAACTCTTTCCTTTGGTCTACGTTGGTCACCATCAGCCAGCGAGCCGCACTCTAAATAAAAAAACACGTGTTAGTGCGATGTTCTGAGTCACGCCCGAGACGGGGACATACGCGGCGTCAGACAGTCTATTCCACTCCATCCTGGGGGACATCTACATTGACCATCATAAGGATCACAGTGGAACGACGTTGAAAGGTGCTCTCACCCGCTCTGTAGCTTGTGCTAGTACTCGACATTGTAATAGTCTGACCCGCCTTGATAATTAGCCCCAGTGCTCAACATCGTTATCATGCGTGCGCCCAGGTGCACATCATGAGATGCAGCTGGTTCAGGAGATGTAACGATGGATAGTGGGGGGCTGGGAAGGTCACTAGGAAGTAATGAACTAGATTGACTCCCTCTTTCCAATACGTGTACTTTCGATAATGGGATCAAGGGAGGGTTCCATTTTCTCATGGTGGAGTTTCACCCGAGGATCCTCCATCTGGCCAAAGAAAACATGCTAGAAAAGCTCCTGGAGGTATTGTAAGTAACTCGGGATTTCAGGCCATGACATGAAGCAGTAGCTTACCAAGAAACATGACAGATCCAGCATGGGAGATTGAAGAATGTCCGAAAACAGAGGGCCACTTGACGCCAGGTCTTTCAGCTGTCAAAATTCAGCCATTAACACCATTCACTTCCGAAGCGGAACAGGTACTCACAATCTCTTCCAAAGATTGACCCAGTAACATCTCCAAATACCCAGCAGAACCTATGAGATGTTTGAGCACTACTATAGGGAGTTCAGAAATAGAAAGTCATACCCAAGTATTGCATACGCTCTCCCCTCGTTTGTGGCATCCGTATCAAAGAAACAGATCCTTCAGCAACACCAAATCGACCCCGCAAAAACTCCTTGTAACAACCCAGCGTGGACAAGACCAGCTTGCAGGGGTGACCAGCATGAGCAAAAAGATCATAAAGAAACTAGGAAGCAGAACTCGAATATAGAAATCCCAGGGCTGTGTGTATACATTGGGTTTCGTTTGGAACAGGAAGAGTCAGAGCAAGGAAAAGGCGTCCAGTGTAAAACCTAACTAATGGCAGGCAAAACATTACCATATTTATTGAAATTCGCCCAATTTGGAAGTTGGAATGGGCGCCGCGGCAGGCGCGAAATTCGAATAGACTGTTCCATCCTTTTTTCGTGGTCCAGCGGAGCCATACTGTTGTGAATTGCCTCTGTTTTGAATATTCTATCTCCAGAGATGCGCTAAACCTGGGTTTTGCATGGCAGATGGGTGGTTTTCCTCCGGGATGCCATATAGAGGCTGACTCCAGCAAGTCCGAGTTCGAGTTCGAGTCTGAATCTCAAACCTCCGGGGACGAATCTAATTCTGATTATGAATCTGACTCAAGTGTTCACTTGCTTCTTCGACCAGCTGGCGACCCCGATGACACCGACCTTGATAGTTACAAGTCTATTCTATCATGGCGTGCCACTGTTGCGGAATCTGTCCTGGTTGATCTCTTATCTGCAGAGATACCATCTCATTTCTGGTGATGCAGGCTGTGTGTTCTCTCCCGAGAAGGGTGCGCAAGAATTTGCTGACATCAGGCTACCCGAGGCCTCACAATGGCAAGGCTGTCCGCCAAGGCAAGAAGGTTACATACAGCTGGAGCAGCGCCCCCATCAAGGCCAGACAAGGACCACAACATCCATGCTGTCTTTAGACGATGTTGAAGTGTTCAGTAGGAAGGGTGTGCTTCTCGCGTTCCCATTCTCCTCATCTTCGTCCTCTCTGTACTTCAAAACGGGATCTCCACCCTTACCGTTTCATTCTACTTCGGGTAGCGCCTCTCTAGTATGACAACATATTAATGAAGAAATTATGGTTTACCATCGCTGTCTGCCAGGTTTCCCTCTTTGTCTGAGAATCGAAATTTCGTGGTTCAAGCTTCAAGTTTCAAAGGCTTTGCTGATTTTGTCTCACTGGTGTTAAGGATGAAGAGCACGCGTCGTTACTTTGTGAGGGTAATGCGACGTTACTGGATCTCCGGGAGAGGTTTCTGGAGGAGGCTCAGTCTACGAACCCGCCAAGAGGCACTCTCTTCCTGTGACTAGGCTCATGCGCCACTTCAACAGCTCGCTGCTCAGTGCTCTGACAGTGAGTCTCAGTCTCTCAGCCACGTGCACGTGATTTTCACATCTCTCCTCAGGCGCTCATAAGGCGCTCATGGAATCTAAGCTGAATATTCCTCCACTATCTTTCCGCTCGAAACAATCACTCTCAGCCCTACTCTAAGTCTACCTCAGAAAAGTATTCTTGTGCGAAGTTGTGATATCGGCTGGCTTCCTGTAAGTGTTTTACAATTGTTGCGAGGTTGGCGGCTGCAATGACTCAAAATGCGCACATAGTTTCGACGGTCTATTGAATTTTATTGGGGTCTGCAGAAATATGAACTTGATCTAGAATCTCCCTTGAACACTATATTAGGTATATATTTGACACCTACTGATCCGTCTTCTTGAGGTTAACTATGCCTTTAAGCCCAACCAGACATAACTGAAGCTCTCCGCGATCGGGACTATGCTTTACTCCCTACTGAAGGGACTATACGGAAAATGAAAGAGCTCACCGACGCGAATGCTAAATGCCCTTTGGAGTCGAGAAGAAGCTGTTTCGAGGTATGTTGACTGGTTGAGAATGTTTTATTTGTATGTGCTCAGTAATGCCACAACTGCAGGTATTCCCTGAACAGGAGTACGAGTATACCCTATGGCCAGTAATGGCCGAGGGATCGCTCTTCCTACACACATCCAATGGGAACACAGCAAGTGTAGAATGTTTGGAGTTTCCTTACCCCTATTTCCTTTGCGTTTCCTCCTGCGTCCATCCTTTTTTCGTAATCCAGCGAAGCTATACCGTTGTGAATTGCCTTTGTTTCGAATACTCTATCGCTAGGGATGCGTTACGCCTGGGTTTTGCGTGGCGGGCAGGTGGTCTTCCTCCGGGATGGTGTATAGAAACTGACTTCAGCAAGTCCGAGTCCGAGTTTGAGTCTGAATCTCAAACTTCCGGGGACGAATCTGATTCTGATTATGAATCTGGCTCAAGTGTTCGCTCGCTTCTTCAACCATTTGGCGACCCCGATGACACCGACCTTGATAGTTACAACTCTATTCTATCATGGTGTGCCACTGTTGCGGAATCCGTGGGCCCTGACTCTGGTTGATCCTGTGCTATCAGGCAAGAACTGTTTCTAGCCTGATGTCGACTTGTGTAGCATGAACACCTGGTCCTGACTCTTATCTGCAGAGATACCATCTACCATCTCATTTCTGGTGATGCGGGCTGTGTATTCTCTCCCGAGAAGGGTGCTCAAGAATGTGCTAACATCAGGCTACCTGAGGCCTCATAATGGCAAGGCTGTCCGCCAAGGGCAACTGAAGGTTACAAAC
>RCHF01000070.1:0-86494 GCA_003987895.1 Neonothopanus nambi
TGTTATTCCTGCTAGCGAATGTCTCTTATTTCGTAGTACTCGATAAGGTAATTACCTCTTTTCTCGTTCAACAGCTTGGAAATTAAATTGTATCCAAAGTCTACAGTTGGTCTGAGCAATACAGTTGCGATGGACTTTGGTCGTGCAATCTTTGGTCCTGTTGGTGGAACCGTTTTCGCCTTCATGGTGGCATTCTCATGTTTTGGGGCTCTAAATGGTAATACATATCTTTAAGCTGCTGATGCTCGTTTCTTGAATGTTCATTTCAGGTGGGTTCTTCACTTCCAGCCGCCTTATATACGCTGCTGGTCGCGAGCGTTACCTTCCCTCTCTCTTTGGTCGCCTTCACAAAACTCGCAAAACGCCATTGAATGCAACTCTACTTCAGACTGCTATCACAACGGCCTTCGTGCTTATTGGAGGAGGGTTCCGGTCATTGATAAATTTCTCCGTAGTTGCTTCTTGGTCTTTTTACTTTCTCACTGTAAGTTTTCGGGTGGTCCTCGTGATGCAGGTTTCAAGTAATTTTTAATAGGTTCTTGGGCTGGTCATTCTTCGTATAAAAGAGCCAATGTTAGAACGGTAAGTAACACATGTACTGTGGTTTCATTCCGTATCTCTGATAATTATGCCAGACCTTATAAAACATGGATTATTACTCCGCTCGTGTTCTGTGGTGTGAGTGGTTTCTTCTTCTAAGTTTTGACCTTTCTAATGTGATACGCGACCTGCAGGTGGCTCTTTTCTTGTTGTTTATGCCTGTCATTGCTGCGCCCTTAGAAGCGATAGCAGTTCTAGGTAGAGTTCTATAGTCCTTTTGTTCCCTCCAAGTTCCTTGCGGCTAATTTCTCCTACTTGTTCCAGGGTTTGTTCTCGCTGGTGTGCCTGTATACTACGTAACACATCGAAGTGAACAAGACATTCCCCGGATATTCTGTAGGCATCTCGCGTTGACTGAGATTCCTTTGTTTCTCACATTGTCATCATCCAGCATGGTTCAAGCCTTTACTCACAAAAATTCAGGGACGGCCTTCGGCTGGAGAAGGTTGGCAAGCTGTGGCTACTGAAGGCGATGAGCATATGGAAATGACCGAAGGACGGCTTTCTTAGTAAAGCTTCCCCAAAGAATATAGACGACGGAGGATGACGGATGCTTATGAAGTGTGTACGAATATAATTATGCATATTCGCCAGCTGTGCTGCGACTAATAATAATGACTGTCGTAACATTGATAACGATTCTTCCGTGTTCACACAGGTTCACCTCTTACAGGAACATGAGGAAAACATTTCCGACTACTGGCCTTCCAATACCGAAGCTGAGCCATACACTGTCACGCGATCGCACGCGATTCGGTGATGTTACTCATCATAACGCCAGCGTCAACAGTTACCACTTACAAAGATAATTGCTATACTTGATCCGTTTCCACGTCGACGATATAAGAGCTTACACGTCTGAGGGATAGTTAGGTCTCTCCCATATTTTATCACTTGTAAGTCTCCCTTCTAGTCAATTTGCAGGGTCTGACGGGACAACTCTAGGTATCTCTTCACATCTCTACATTCAACGTCATGGCTGTAAGTTCAATGTAATCCCACGAGCTCCCACCAGCTATCGAGACTCATCAAGCGGATCTAGGCTGAGCATACCTACAAATTCGATGTCAAGGTAGTTTGAACTTGTGGATTTCACGATCCGATGATTACTAAGTTGGGTACAAGATGACCTGCACTGGTTGCTCTGGGGCTGTCAGCCGAGTTCTGGAGAAGGCCAAGCCTGTTGGTGAGTGTGTCAAGCAGAAGGTCAATGTTTTCCGAGACTTATCGATTGATTGTGTTAGATGTGACTGACTACTCGGTCAACCTCGAGACTCAGGAGGTCATTGTTAAGAGTACCATGTCATACGACGATATTTTGGCCAAGATTCAGAAGACAGGCAAGGAGGTGCGTCATCCGGGCTTCTTTGACCTTGATTACGATACTTACTAAGAAGACTGACTTTAGGTGCGAAGTGGTCAGACCATAGAGTAATTAGTTGTATATACTTAAGTATGGACTGTAAATATGATTCTACCGGGTTTTTGAGGTTTTGAATGTCTAAACCGACTTGTTCCGTATGCTGAGCGCTCCTCGTCGTTCCGCTAAGTATGGCACTCTAAAGTTAGCTTTCCGAGTCGTCGGAGGTCGTCGGCCTGTTCAGCACGTGAGGTCGCTGCGCTGTGGATTAACGTTTACCAAGTTTTTCTCGGAGTATGAGGTTATTAGCTTTCTTTTATATTTCTTCAGCTTTTCCAAAGGCTAGAAGCCTATCCCTATGCCCCTCTGCGCTCCCACTTCGCCTGCTTAATCTTCCAACCTCTGGCTAGACTGCTCCAGGCTCAGACATTCATATATTCATATCTTATATCCGCTCTCTCCTACTATATCCCCTTTTCTTGTTCAAATGTCCTCTACCCATGTCCATCGGTCTGCGACTACAACACTGAGCTCTAACCCATCCATTCCTGACTATTCAGACGATCTTGAATGGGTCACCGCCTATCTCGTTGCTCGCATGATGAGCGACAACTCGAGAGTTTATACATATCTTTTGTGGATATGTGTCGGCTTTGTCCTGGTCGTCTTCACCATCCTTCATCTGACCGGTAGCAGAGGCGGTTATGTCGGAGCAGTGTGGCGCAAATTTGCTATGAGACGGAGGACATGGAGAGGCAAATCTGTCGTAGAACGCGCTCTCAGGACAGGAAAGAAACCTTATCCGACCTCCCTTCCTCCAAACGGCCAGATAATATGCTTGATTTCCCTTCCAATTATCGCTTTCTTAATGGCCTTTGTCGGCCCAGATTATCTTTCTCCCACTATCCCTCTCTTCGACTTGGACCCATCGGATTTAGCTGCCAGAGATACCAGCTATGATGCTTCTTGGTTCTACCAGTTTCAACCTCAATACACTATCCCCAAGGCGTGGTGGACTTCTGGAGGAAGGACAGGCCTCATTGCATTTGCCCTCATGCCTTTATGTGTCCTTTTCGCACTCAAGGCCCCTCCGTTTGCCATCTTTGCCCTGCCTTTTACTACTCAAATACATTTCGATAAACTCGCATGGCTTCATCGTTGGTCCGCAAGGCTTATATGGCTCATGACCCTTTTACACGTTGTGTTGTGGAGTGTTCAGTTACTACTCGATCGTAGACCGAGCACGGGTCGGATTGGGTATACATACGCCTGGCAATATGAGAAATTCATATACGGTTGGATTGTATGTTTCCATTCCTTTTGTCGCCGATTATGAGCTCAATTGTTTTAGGCTTTTGCTGTCATGACCCTGCTCATTTTTGTCTCCTCACGACCCATACGGAGATCCCATTATGAAGCCTTCTATGCCTTGCACATTCTTCTCGTCCCGCTAACGCTGGTGATGTCAGCTCTTCATCACCCTCCAGTCTGGATTTGGTGCTGGATTGCACTAGGCGTATGGTTGGGCGAGCGGGCATGGCGTTTTATATGGTGGCTACAGATGAATGGGTTCTTTGGCAAGGAGAAATCTGTGCCGGTCATGTTGTCAAGCCCGTCAAGAGCGGAAGACAATGAGACGCAAGCTTTGCGTCCTTGGAGACACTCTAACGCTTCTAACGCTTCATCGGCCTATCCTCCACCTTCCCCATACCTTGATGCCGGATTCTCAGCACTCTCAGACGGAAGTTTGCTGGCCCCCGCCACAGCGATCGCTTATATTCCACCATCTGGCTTTGCCCATGCAGAGCTCCTCTCGGGGGCAACTGTTCGATTGACTTATATCACACCTGGATTTTTATCTTGGGCCCCAGGCCAGCACTTTTTGATAAACGTCCCCTCCGTAGCAAAACTCTTAAGTCACCCTTTCACTACCGGTTAGTGCAATCCGCTTTGATAGCTGTTGTAATCTAACAGTAATCGTCTAGCTTCTATATGTGATGAGCAAGCACCCTCTGTTGCAGGACGAGCTATTGTGTTCCTTGTACGCTGCAAAAATGGTTGGACGAGAGATCTATGGGACCACGTCGCCAAATTGATTAATAGCGGGGAGAAACATGTACCCGGAGAGAAACTTCCTAATGGCACACTCATGCCAAAGAACGGCGTACTTCTCAAAATGTTTGTCGATGGTCCTTTTGGTAGTTCTGTGCGAGCTCAGTGGGAGAAGCATGCTACCGTCGTAATCTTTGTAGCTGGTTCAGGGGTCAGCTTTGGCCTATCCATCCTAGAGTATGTCTGCTTGTGTCTCGCGGGTCGAGACGGAAAACACCTAGGAGGTCGAGCGGGAAGTTGGGGTTCTAAAGGCTTCAACACGCGGCGAATTCGATTCGTCTGGCTTATTCGTGAATATGGTAAGACTTATGTTTAATTTATGCATCTCATAACTTAGCGACTTTCACAGCGCACATTCACTGGTGTGCCTCTATATTACGGCGATGTATGGCCATGATACCTTCCCCTGGGCTCGATGTAGACATCTTCGTCACCAACTTTAAACCATCGATCCCGAAAGAGCTACCTCCACCTTATCCAAGGAAGAACGACGATGATACTCTGATTCCACCCACCCCAAACTTCCTCAAGTCACCGGCTCGTTCAGAGGATTCTTTATCCACCTATGACAGTGATATCTCCGACGAGAACTTTGTCGATCTCAGTTATTATACTGGCGAGTACGGAGACGAAGAACGTGATATTAGTGCGCTGCCGATATCTGAAAGGGAGAATTATACCCTCGATTTGACAAATTTTGAGGGTGACAATGACCAGTCTCTTCCTGGGGAAGACCAGCTTAATCGCAAAGTCCGGAAAGCAGGGAAGATGCTTCGTGCAAAATCTCGATTGTCTAGGGCACTTGACACCAAGCGAAACCACGACCAAGAAGCCATGCATCAAGAAGCTGACAAGTTCAACACACATACCCGTGATGAATCGGGTCAGTCTTCTGCTGACGGGCTTCTCGCATATCTCAGGGATTCAACGGGTCCTCGGGACACACGACGCTTTTCAGCTGAATCAAACGAGTCTGACCTCGGCAAACCAGTGTCCTTATATTCTCTCTCGGACCCCATACCACAACCCATTCTAGTTTCTCCCAAGTCTCCTCCGTCTAGGTCCCACTCACCATTACCATTTTCTGACCGTGCTTCTTCTTCTACCATCCCCACGAATCGTGTCACTTCCTCCCCTGTGACAGAACGTGCTTCCTCCTCCGATGTGTTGTTAGATGCACCATCTTCCTCCACCTCCACTGTAATTCCACCAAACAGTCCAATATCCCCCCTTCCGCATATGCCCGTTAAACCCTCCCCTCTTTCTTCTCTCCCTCCACTCAACACCTCCAATCTATCTCTGCCTACACAGATCCCGCGGAAGCCACCTCCGCAGTTTGACGCGCTCACTGATGATAGTCCCCATTCTGCTTTACATTCTGCTTTAGGGCATGGCGGTCAGTCTCGGCTCAGGTTGTGTGTTGAAGGCCAAGAAATGCGCGACGTCTCTGCTGTTTCAGTCAAGGCACGACCAGGCAAGCCAAAGCTAGAGCTCATTTTGCATGATGAAGTCGAGCGTGCTAGGGGTTCTGTTATTGTTGCCTGTAAGTTGTACCGTTACATCTTGTGTATTTGATGCTCATCCTGCTATAGGTTGTGGCCCTTCATCTTTCAATGCAAAGGTCAGGAAGGCAATCGCGTCTGAGATCGACCCATCGCGTATTTGGCGGGGCGATCGTCGAGGTTTTGTAGATCTAGTATCCGAAGAGTTCGAGTTTTGAGAAGACATTCACTTGAAAAAGCAAGGACTTCACTATACTTATTAGTAGAGGATTTGGACTCATTTATGAACCGTTCACGTCAAATATAATCTAGTACATGACTATCACATATCTTACTACTAGACAATCATTTCTACACGGGTTTTTATTAGACAACCCGGATTGAAATGAATATTTTCACATTCAAGAACCTCTCAGAATGAGCTTGAAACGACAATTAACCACCACTAGTCACTTGGGCACTCCCTAAAAGGGCTTGTGCGACTACGGAATGAATGTCTGTACAGCGTTCTTCACAAGCATCTATACACTGTAAAACACAGAACGTCAGCATAGAGAAATGAAACCACAGTAGGCAACATACTGCCAAAACTTCCGACGGGCTCAATTGACCACACTCCCAGACACTGGTAATACTTCCTAAAGCTGGCATGCAAGCTAAAACCAAAGAGCCTTTCGCTGTGCGCGCCTCTTCTTCCGAGGGATCTATCCAAATTTCGGTGCCTATTACAGACTAGCATAATTCTATCAGTATCAGTTGGGTAAAATTTCAGCCTTAAAACTTACGGCTGCACAAGACATCACGAGCCCAAACATTTCAATACCTGCATTGGCAAGGGCAGTAGTAGCAGCGATAGACCCCGAGGCTACGCATCCTTCTATCCCATCGGATTCAATTATTACGATAAATATATCGATAGTAGATTTTGGGAAAAGTTCCAGTCGTACAGACGATAAAAGTGCTTGGTGAATTGCGATTGCGATAGACCTATCTTCAGCATCCTATGACTGAGTTCATAAGAGAACCTTAGATAAATTATATGCGAGGGCTTACCCGCATTGGGGCCCTCCTACGCTCACAGGCAAAAGGAGTAAACTTGACGTCCACATTTAATCTGCCATTCTCATTATACGCCGTGTTCTTGGACTGACGAGGGCCATAACTAAACAGTGTCAGACAAAGACACCGGAAAGATACGACAATACTAACACGGCACAAGCAATTTTAGTCTTATCGGTCTCAATATAAGCGGAACCATGAGCCTGACTTATGAGTCCTGGCTGGAGGACTGCAAAAACCCAGTAAGACTTGCGGCTTGCGCATGAAGGTAGGATTACGCGCAAATTGGTCGAATGTCGGATAGATTTCTGCCCTCTCGGGCTTTAGGTTTGTCCTTGAAAGAAGGACCAGGAATAGGTTCGAATGAAGGAGGAAAACTTTCCTCTGGACCGTTTATTCGTCTTCGGTCAAAACCAGACTGAGCCATGGAAGAAGGAATCAGAGAAACGATTTCAAACTCCGCAAGCTACACGTCCACTTACAGTCTACCGCCACATAGAGATGGTATGAGCTCTTCGTTCTACACGTTCCTCAATGCTCATTCAACGTTCAACTGAAGGGTACTAGTGACAAAGTTCTCGGAGGATCAATGCTGCTGGCGGCGTCCATCGTGTTCGCGTATTATACCACCTGGGCTATCCTTCTCGTGCGTTCCGCCTCAGTATGTATCGTGTCGGATCTAGCTAACGACGCCTGTTAGCCTTTCTTTGACCCTGCCAGTCATATACACGATTACTTCCCAGCACGAGAGTGGGCCGTAAGATTGCCTGCCTTTATACTCGTTGTTGGACTGTCTGCTATTGGTTTCTTCGTTGGTTCCACTGTTCTAAAAGAAAAGCGAAAAGCAGCTCAGAAAATCAGACTACGAACTGCATGATTCCAGCCACTGTGTCCCTCCGCCTCGCATGTTTAATAATTTATATATACACTAGATATGAATCTATCTCGTCTCGGAAACTAGGTAATGACCTGGCCTGCCTCCTCTCCGTTCTGGTGCAGCCCTTGCTACGTCTCTGTTGGCCTCCAACACTCTAAGCTTCTCCGCTGCTATGATGTCCTTTGCCGCTTGGTCAGTCATAACTTCGTAGGATGTGTCGGGTGGTGTCTCTGTCATGGATCGTATTGTCCTCGCAAGCTGCCGGAACATTCGTAAGATGCATTACTGGACAGAGTGCATATCATACCTTTCCTGTATGGGCTTCTCCCTTGCCTAGCGGACGCAGTCGCTCCAATAGGCTAATTTGAGCTGAAGTGTGCAGGGCCACTGGACTATGGAGGTATCGCAGAAATAGGAATAGATCTGCTACTGTCGACCAGGTCAACATAGCGAGAGCCTGTGATAACATTCAGTAACGAACTTCACGATACGCATCCAGAACTTAGGACTTACAGGTGAAAGGCCCGCATGCACTTCGCCCTCAAACAAATGGATCAAGCTTTCGAAAGATGGCCACAACTCGTTCCAAACCTTCAGAACTTCTAGATTCCCTGATTCATCTTTGGCGGCTTTCTTTTGCGCCAAAAGAAGCCACAGCTTGATAGCTATGTATGCGTGATTTATGTCAGTTATTGCATATTCTGGCACCTGCACACCAGGCTGATTGAGATAGGGTCTGAGCGCAGCGTGATGGGCGATAGAAAATGTGCCAAGTTGAGCAAACATTGTGGATATCCAGCTTTCTGAAGGGTCTTGTAGTGCAGCCAACACTAGGATATTCCATGCTCGTATAACCATGTTCTGGCGACCGGATCTCTGATTCGCATGTGAACGTCTCGCAACAGAAATCATTAGCAGGAATACACTGGACTTACCTCGATACCTTGCTCGGCAACTTTGGCCATTATGCTAGGATCATGATTCGATGCCATAAAGATCATCTTTCCGACCGCGAATGACGCCATGAAGTCGTTGTCCGAGCGCACATCGGTCCAAGAGTAATGATGCAGGAAATAGAGACCGGGAACAGCAAGCCCCAAGAAGAGATTAAGCTGAGACATTGCGGGTGTCGTAGATCCAGTAATAGTAGTAGTCGTTAAAGTCTTTTCTCGGGATGCATCAATACCGCTACTGGCTTGCCAATATATTACACCTACCTCAAGCATGGCTTTGATTGTCCCTGACAATACTCTGGCCTTCATTCGTAATCCATCCGCTAGGATTTCGAATATGACAAGAACAACATTATTCGAGGAAGACTGATTGTTGACTGTCTGCGTTTTCCTGTAGAGTGTCGCTGTAACTTGTACTAATCGCGAGAGGCTGGTTGAATCAACAAGAAGTCTGTTCAAAGCCACGCGAAGCACCGTGTCTGTATATGCCAAGAGCTCCTGTAAAGAGCAAGCAAAGTTAGAATGGCTCTGTAGCAAATGTTTCGCTTAACGAACTCGACATTGGGCCTTATTGTGTTGAATCAATATAGCAGGAATTAAGAGCAGCGGGGCAGGGTCAACCACGTCCGGAGACCACTCCGAAGTTCGCCGTGCCAAATGGGTGAGGTGCTGTCCCACAACTTCATACAATACAGTTAACACATCATCAGAACGTACAACACGAAAAAGACGACTTGCATGACATCATCTCGGCGCTGTAGCCTTGGTGGTGCGCGATCTCAATATAGTTGTGGAGATTCTTCAGCATCACCTGGAAAGAGCTTTGGTCCGTGTCGACAGCACGAGGAAGAGTATCGAGAAGGAGTGCATCACGAAGGTTTTCAGAAGGGTTTTCTTTAACATTAGCATCAAGAACCTGCTTCAACACAACAAACAAGTCTCGATCCAGTTGCCGCTGATACGGGGGTCAGCATCTCACAAGTGGTAAGGGTGTCGAACACGTACTCGTATGAGCCCAACAAAAATACCATTGTTGGAGTACCTAGGCCGCAGGTTATCTTTCAGTCTCATCAGTTTAAAATGAGCAAGGTCACCCACGTTACTAAAGTATTTTCTATGAATGACTTAGCTTGGCTAACCAAAGGATCCTGACTAGTATGACTTTGTGATATGACAAGTTTAGCTGCTTGCTCGATGGCGAAGCTGGGTGTTCGTGAGTTAGGTTAACTATAAGGCATGCAAGGGCTTGACCTACTGGACGAATGAGCGTACCGAACCATGCCACTTCTTGATATATGCCTGCACAACTGAGAGAGCTATTTGGCGGCACTCGTAGTTTATATCTCGCAGCATGATTTCTATGGCCCGGGAGACCGCCCGCTTCAGCGATGGCTGGAGATGTCGAAGGTAAATGCTTTCAAAATTGTGTTTATATATCACAATTCCGAGACCTTCCAATAAGCCTTTCAAAGTCAGAACAGGAAAATCTGCGAGGTCATCAATGGAGGCGAATAAACCAAGCAGAATATCAACATAGGAGGAGCCAACAAGTAAGGGTGAGGAAGTATCGCTTTCAGCCTCCTGCAAGCCGGCATCCCTAATGGAGATAGGATGCGGAGCGTCGAACAGCACTGAAAGTTGATTGATGCAAGGATATGCAGCTGGCGGGATTGATTTCGCCTCCCCGAATTGCACAAAAAAGGTATGCCCATTTGCTGCAGGAACTATATGGACATCTTCGAAGCCCAACACCCGAGCAATGTGCCGTTTGACCATCAAGAGATTGTTATAGTCGATGGCAACACCGTCAGCAATCATATCCAGGCTCAGCAAGAGAACAGAGACCTATGCATAGGAAGTGAGCTTGGGAAGAGTCAAAGTAAGGGGCTGGTAAGTGCGTACACTCAGCAGAGTCATATCTGAATCTRCGTTCTGCCCCTGCGTAAAGCCTTCCTCGTTCTTTGAYGAACCGAGGCCATACATGGACTRAATAAGTGGCGTTAGCTGCCGCTTTGCTGTGGAATGAAGYAGATACCGACCARGTGTGCAGAAAGGGGGCCATCTGCATGCCCTCCCTCCTGGTCGTATTGGTCCTCAGCTAATATCTCGATGATGGCATTCCAAGACACCACTTTGACCATCTTGTTAGATTTTCTTCCGGCAAGAAARAATGTATGCTTACGCTGCCAATCAGGAAAGTGTGGACGTAGTTGTATGAGGAACGTAATCAGCTTGACACGTTCCGCAATCGGAGATGTTGCCAAGTATTCTGACCAGCACAATGAGATCTGTTCAAAATGAGCRGGAAGCAAATTTGAGGCTAAGGTGTCCGCAGCCAGTCGAAGCTCTTCCTATTTAAAATATTGAATTAATAAATAATCACCAATTAAGGGAACACTAGCTTTCTCGTCAGCCCATATACTGCTGAAGTAGTAGAAGAACACATCGGTTATGCTTGACCTCCACTGCCGACCTTCAACGGTGAAAGCAGTACTGGTCGCATCCAGGATGATACGGAACAGTCGTGCTATTGCTGCCAAACTGGAACCAAGTCTCAGCAACCAGCTAAATTGAAGAGCAAGAAAAACTGACCGTAATTGCCAATCTCCTTTTGGTTGAAACCAGAATTCAAATAACTCATGGAAGGGCTGGACATCTACGATGATCACCCTCAGCAAAAAGCTTGTTCGTAGACTGGAAATTTCGTGTCTTTGGATGTCATATAAATGTAGCGCACTAAAGATAATTGGTACGATGAATATCTCCTAGTCGTAGACAAGTTAAAAGACACCTACCAGTTTGAAAGCACTTTACCGTTGCGAAGGACAAAATTATCGATTTCGTACGGCTCCAAATACGGCGTTTCCATCAGGAAGGTATGAAGAAACTTGGCCACCAAGCAAGATGCATCATCCACCTTTACAGCTATGTAACGATCGAGGACATCCATCAAGGCTGCATCTACCACGATGGGATCCAAAGCTTCTGATTTACCGACCGTTCGCTTCCTGCCAGTAACGTAAGGTTCGTGGCCGGGATCGCGAGTTTTGAAATACTCACCGAGACGGTAGGTCTTTCACTTCGTTCTCTTCTATCAACTGACTGACAATTAATCGCTGTCGATCACATCCATAGAGAAGTAAGCATATTGCCAATGACTGTCGGATGAAACAGAGCCTGATGCATAGTTCAGAAAACCTATGGAAGGGTAAGTTTTGGTGAAGTAGCACTCACGCCTGTGAACGGTCGTCTTGTTTCAGGGAGTCCATCAATTCAGAAGAAAGGCGGACATGAAGATCCGAGATCAATTTCTGCATCTGTTGGCGTCCTATGTGCCGAAGCCACACAGACCTCAATAGTGAGTCCACGAACATCGAACAGATTGACAAGTCAGCTTGAAATTTGTCAAGTGACTTTGAGAACTGCTCGTATATTGTGTTCGATATGTCGATCCCAGAGCAAGCAAGAACGCAAAGCCAGCGAAGACCACGTAAGAGACCATCTTTGGATGTAGCCGCTTTCTTGATGAGGCGCCATGGGTCAAATTCAGAACCTTCGGAAAATACTAAAGCGGGTTCTACAACACTGAAACGTTGGGAAGCATCTATTTCACGCTGAAATAGACGGGATAAAGAAGATATTGGCTGTGAACGCATAAGAGTCAGTCTATTCGAATGCCGAATACGACAGATGAACATACTTCAAGCGATATACCTGTCGCAGACAAGGAATTTAACCAGCGAACAAAAAGATCCTCGGTCACAGTAAAAGTGACAGAGTTTTGAAACAGTCTGGTCAGCAAACGTAGCAATCTGTCATGAAACCTAGCTGCGTGTTTCTGACCATTGTCAATATGGAGGATGGAACAGAGCTCAATACAACGAACATACTTTCATGTCGTGTGTTTCCGTTCCAGCTATCTCATTCGGCATATCAGTGGCATCGTCCGTGAGTTCCACGCATATATCATACAACAAAGATGAAAAAGCCACTGAGTCTTGATCATGAAGAACTTGAAGCCACGGAACAGCGTATCGGTTTTGTAAGGCTCGTCTCGATGCAACGTAATCACCCCCATTGTTGACTGAACTGGTAGGCGTGGGGCGCGTGTTAGGCATCGGTGGCCAGGGTAATGGATTAGATGCTGCTCTAATCCCAGGAAGTGGTTTTTGTCTAGCCAAGTAATCGCGAAGAATTGTAGCAAGGTCATCGTCCTAATCCGTTGTCAGTAGAAATCAGCGAGAAAGAGCAGAATATACCTCAGAAAGCAACCATGATATAATAGATTTCGCTAGTCTTGCCAAAGCATACCCAGATGCTAGTCCACTGGGCCATAGCCTTCTACTGAGAAGCAGAAACCCTGTTTCATTGACAGATATGTCCAGATCAACGAGACAGGCCTCGACGGAGGCAAAAAGGGTTTCGACATCAGTAGATTGGTCCAAACCCAAGGGAAGAGGAAAGACGCAGTATATGTCGAGCTTTCCAGAGGCTGAAAACAATGTCGGCTCCAAGTCCACCCTGTCAAAGAGCCCAACGTGGTGTAGATGCGACAGGATGAGTTTCGCCGAAAGGTCTGAATGAACATGGAATTCCTGCCCAAGCACGTTTCGCAGGTGCGACAAATGGACAACCTCGAAAGGTGAGCTCGCAGCTTCGTCGGGCTCTGCTGCAGGTTCCAGCTGCATTTGCGATACAGTAAGCATATCGGAAGTGGAAGTCTGTGAAACCGTAAAGTCGCATGGAGCTTTGATAGTTGAGGCGATGTAGACGAGATTGGACCACTCAAACATCATGAGATGGTTAGATTTCTCTAGACGATTCTCTTGAAGAAACTCAGTCAAAGCATGGGAGACGGAGTATGCGTTCGACGACAAGGATCGTTCGCACCATGACAGAAGATGGTGGAGTTCGAATTCCGATATTTGGCTGTCTTTAGAGTTCGCAGCACTCTTCCCATTTTGCATAACAACCAATGAGCCCATGGCAATTCCGTTTGTCAGGAGCTGAAGCTGTGTCGACAACGAGGAGTAAAGAATAGCTATGTCCTCGTAGTTCCCGGTCTGAATATCTTCTCTCCTAAGCGAAGCGAAGTCTTTGTGAAAATCGACGTATGACTGCCGTAGTACAGACCATTCAATGGTGGTGTACGTCGAATCGCTTTTCACCGCGCCGCATACAGGAAGACTGGCTGAGGAGACGCAAGTAGTGTGGGCAAAACGAAGACACGTAGTGCATTGTAAGCCTTGAGTGTAGCAACCCCAGAGGGGTTCCCGACACCCGAAGCATAAACACAACGTGAAAATATTTACTAGCCGAAACGCATGGTGGTGTTTTTGAAGCCAGCCAGCGCCAGGAATAGTTCTGCGGTCAAGTACTGGCGAAAATCGGAATATGGCAATTCGTTTTACACTCTCGTCAGACGCCATGGAATAATTGATCATAAGACTTCCTTCAGGGTAATCATAACATTCGAGATGAACTGCGGATATGCAATATGGGCAGAAGATACCAAATCCTTGGATGGGACTTGCACAAACATGGCAGTCTGGTTTATCGAGAACTGATCGAACATGCCCGGAAATGAAGTACCAAGGCACAAACTGATGGACGTGGTAGGAGGTCTCTGGAGGAGGAAGCTTGGTCCCGGCCTGAATGTCTAGAAATTTGTGAAAGATTGGCGATTTACTGATGACAACATGTCCAACCGCTCGAGGCCAAAAGGTCGTCAAAAGACAGGCAGCTGCACGCCTTGCTCTAGGTGTGTGGTAAGCTATGACCTCGAGTACATCGAGATGCGAATCCAACTTGAGAGTGATTATGGTATCCAGTAGTCGGTACAAGCGATGAAGCACCTCGATACGGTTCATATCAAAGTTGATATTCCCAAGGATCCCTGCAAGCAGAGGGGGCACGAAGGAAGCAAGGTGGTAAATGGAAGCTGGCTGCAAAGCAGCGTTCGTGGACTTCAGGGTGACTAGCTGTGCAGCGAGCGAGGACCAGGGTGTCCATCTGGTATTGACCGGAGTCTCGTCATGAGCCTCGTCTACCTTTATGGAGACAATTGGGGGTTCACTATCGTTCTCACCCTGTATTGAAGTCAGCGTCCCTGAGAATGGTCAGCTAGGGCATTGAAATTCATGGATAGAACAATTGTGATACCTGGTGGAGGTTTCGAAGAAGGAACATCTTGGGCTCCTTGAAGAAGTCTCAGCTCTTCCAGTGCACCTCTCGTTACGCATTCCTCAAAAAAAGCCAGCAAGCGTACATGCATTTCTTTCGGGAAAGTGGCAAAAGCGGGTATGAGAGCAAACACAATGTGTGACACGACTTCTGAGTTGTGACGATGAGCATGCAGAAGGAATTGAGCTACTTCCAGAGTAACTGCATGTAGAGCGTACGGAGGACGTGATGGGCGAGGTGACGTCTGCCTATACCGGCAATCTTCAGACACGACTGAGGAGAGCACAGATATACATTGCGAGAGAAGGGTGGGTAATTTGGACCTGTTTCCAGGAGATGGCGAAGGCGACCTAGAGCGCCGTCCTGTGGGCTGGAGAGTGTTCACAGATCGGCGGAAAGGTGACGAGAATCTACCACCACTGGACTGACGATGCATTTCCGAGTCATGTAGCATACTATATTACATATATTCAGATATTCGTACTTGCACAACATAATTTTGAGCCCATACCCATCATCAAAGATTTGCCAACCTTGTAAAGCAGAGATTGTCAGCAGGTCTCTAAGTCGAGTCATGAGCTCAAATGTCGCGTCTGTGGAATATATGCCTCCGTCTTCATCTTCATCATCTTCATCTACCAATGAGGCTTGCGGAGTGTTTTGCCTCTCCACCTTTGCAGAACCTCCGAGTCTAACAGCCCCTCTCACAGTTACAAGGAGCGACCCGAGGCCCTTCTCATTTGTAACTTCGCCCCTCAATGCGAGCTCGTCAAACGCGGACGGGGGTGCAGCACGGTGGTTGAGTTGATCTAGGACATGTGCAAGAAGTTTTTGAGATTCGTTCCTTCTGGTAGAGGTCTTTTGAGAACCATGATTCCACAATGGAGATGCCGGAGGTTTGTCGAGAGTAGGAGAGATAGGTGATGTAGATACTCGGAGGGAAGGAATGGCAGGGCTTCTTGAATTAGTAGGCGAGAGATTTGAGGGCGAGGTGAGATCCTGATTGAAAGAATTGATTTCAATATGTAAAGGTGGCAATTTCGAAGGAGTTAATGAGTCCATCCCTACCACCAGGATACAGAGCAGAATTTCCCTCAGGCACAGCTTGGTCCAAACGCGCTGGCTCAGGATCACGTGCCTTGCGCCTGATTTCCCTCACTCAGTCACTGCAAAACGCCTCACGACTTTACTATTACTATGCCGCGCCAGAAGAAATCTTCTAAATCCTCAGGAAAGCTCAAGCAATCTACCCTTTCTGGACACATAAGCCCTCGTAGTCAAACGAGGACGAAGCCCTCCCTACCTGCGCGTTCAAGCAAGCGCAAGCGACTCACTCACACATCCGACGAGGAAGGTGATACATCTGACGATTCCGACGTCGGGGCTATAAAGCTTCAACCCAGAAAGCCCTCAGAAGAAGACGAAGCTCCTCATTCACCCGTAAAGCGACGCAAAGTCACGGTGCCGGATAGCGATGATGGCAATTCGGACAGTGCACCTATTGCATCCTCAAGTGCGAGGAACAAAAAGGAGACTCGTGGGGGTAAAAAGAACTCTTCGGAAGGCTCTAAGATGAAATCTCGGACAGTACAGCTTGTCCTATCTGACTCCGAACCTGAGGAAGCCCCTCGACTTCGAAGGCGGAAGTTGGTGAAGGGGGTCAGACCATCAGAGCCAGATGACGATGAAGAAGAGAATATGTCTGAGGAGGTTGAGAAGAAACGTGATTTGAATTAGTCCTTCGTCGTTTCACCGTCTACTGATGACACTTCAGACATATTGGCAAATCGTTTGCGCACTCGGGACAAAAAGACAGCATTTCAAAAGAATTTGGAAAAACTAAAGCGTATGCTTCAATGTACTCATCAGGGTTGTATGATGTGTATCTATCATCAACAGGGAAAAAGCAAGGAAAGCCCATCGAGTTGTCCTCAGAAGAGGAAAGCCAAGACGAGGAGGACGAAGAGGAAGAGGACCGCTCTGCTCCATTCAAGGGTGCTAAACCAGATAGCGACCGAGACAGTCTCTTTGACGATCGTTCTGATGATGAAGAGTCAGTCGGTTCCTCTGATTTTATCGTAGAAGACGATGGTGCCGGATTAGCTGCTTTACCTATCGAGTTCAGCATGGAAGCCCACCAAGATTTGGTTCATCAATTCAAGAAGATTTTCCAGTTCTTTGTGCATATTGCCGTGCGCGCACCAGTTGAACGGCATGCTTTTATGGCACAGCAAATGAAGGGTTGGTTGGTTTTTTATTTGAGCTGCACTCAAAGCTAACCATACAATATCATAGGCGAAGAGTACTTCTCTGTGCCGTTGACCGTGACACGACGGAAAATCTTGGGACTAAGAGATTCTTTAGTTGCATCCTCTGTGTGGCGGCCGGAGTTTAAGAAACCTCTTGAGAAATATCCTATTCTCGACTTGATACAGCTCGAATATGCCATCCCAGGATGTGACGCTTGCCACCTAGGAGCAAGACTGTCAACTCTCACTGGCCGCTTGATAGGAGAACCGTATGATCCTCTGGGATTTCAAGTATGAATCTCCATCATGCTGCTTTATCGGTCTTTGTAAATTATGGCTCTCTTCTAGGACAAGGACGATTCGGACAACTCGGATTCAAGCACGAATGTGAGAGCGGAATTTCAGTTAGGTCGCTTTTGCGCCCGGCGTACTCGAGTGTATCATGATTTGACACACTGGGAGGTAAACGGTTTTTTTCTGTGCTACTTTTGAAGAGTTCTCAATGCAGTTTTAGTATAATCTATTCAAGACTATTAATGACGAAGTAGACGAGCTTCACATTGCTGATCAGAAGAAAGACGGCGCATTCGTTCGTGTTGCATGGGCAGGCGGAAAAAGACCACCTGATGATCTGCAAGACGCCGATGCTATATGCGAATGGCTCGATCAGCGCAAGGTTATAGATGTCGAGTGGGAACGACTGAAGGCGGTCATGGAAAGTGCGCAACACTTGGAAGCAGCGGCAAAGAAAGGGGCAGACGATGGCGATTGAATGTCTGTTGTACTTATAGTCAATACTCGATGGTATATACAAGTATCTGCAGAAAGTGGTGGCCTAGCGAGCCGATCTTTATAGTCCGACGATGCGAGTCGTAAGTTCGAGAAAAATGGTCCAAGCTGTGACCGCGCGCTTCAAGTTCCCACGCTCCTTTGTACCAACCACCGTCATGTCCTACTACCCGCCACAACCTGGAACGCAGGCTTCAATGCCAACAACTGCGACATATGCATACGGTGCATATCATCCTTCGCCGTACTCCTACCAGGCACCTGGTGCCTATCAATGGCCTTACCCGTATGGATATAGTCTACAACCCCAGCAGACTCCCGTTCGGACTGTTCAACCTGCTACCCAGACACCAGCTCCTGCACAAACTCCTGCCTCAATACCAACTGCACCCGCTGCTCCGAGGCCTGTGACGACATATACTTCGTATACGCCTTCATATGCTAGAGACAATGCTGCGAGTACCGCAAATCGGGGGTCACGAAAGCAGTCAAATATAAAAGGGTTGTTTACAAAGGAACGTGAGTTGTTACATTGACTCTTCTGATACACTAGCTCAGTTAACTTCTGAATTCCAGTCAGAAGTCTGATGTATGGGTTCGGGGATGATCGTAACCCTGCGAATGACACTGTCAACGTGATGGAGGAGATTCTGGTCGAATACATCACCGATGTGGTACGTGTCTGCACATATAATGCTGCGCACTTCGTCTCACACGCTACCTGCTTAAAGTGCCAAGCAGCCGGAGGACCAGGTCGCAAAACCCGATTATCCATTGAAGATCTTAGAAAGGTGCTGTCTCGACCCGCAGATGCTAAAAAGCTCGCTAGGATGGAGGAGTTACTGTTCGCTCAAGAGGATATCAAGCGAGCGAGACAGCAATTTGATACGGATCCTAAGATGGTATAGAATTTGTTAGGCTATTGGAGTGAGTCAACACATTACTTTTCTGTATAAATAAGTGTAAAAAAGCCAACCACTGCTGGCGGGACCGAAATGTAACACCGATATAGATCCATTTCATTCAATGACAATTATTCAATGTTTCTATGAAACCTCACTCGTGATGAATAGAAACACGCGTGCGAGAAAAACCCCTATCGGCCATGAATCATGATACATTCATTGCATTGGTCCAAAACACCGTCACCTATGCTGGCATCGACTACTCTGCCGTACAGAGATAAAGCGCAGAAATTCCTTTTTGAGTAACGACTTCCTATGAGCTGTGATACAGTGAAAGACATGTTTGACAGAGCAAATACCAGGCGAATACACGGTCTTTTCCTTGTATAGGGTCAGCGGTGACATGCATGCTACTCTTCCATTGCTTCGTCATTTTCCGGGGATGCTTCTTCTTGACCTCGTTGGGCATTTCGACCTTGCACACCTGAAAAATACTACCAATTGAGACGGGATATTCAAGGCGTTTTCACGGCGGTGCCGAGACGAACCTCCACTTTGGCCTAATGGTTTGACATTCTGCTTCAACCATTCCTCAGACTCCCATACTGCGGAGAGTGAAATAACACATGTAGTGCATGTTCGGATGAACAAAGACGTAGACGTACCGGCTCGGTTGCCTCCAAGCTGCATCGGTGTTTTCATTGGCCTAGCGAGGTTGACCTTTATGACACGACCTCGTAATTCATTCAGGTCCATATTATCAATGGCATCCTGCGCATCTGAAGAGGAGCTGTATGTCACAAAGGCGAAACCTCGATGCTTGGCCTCTGCATAAGACACCATCCATCAAGATATAACTAGCAAAGGGCGAAAATTAGACTCACCAGTCTGTTGATTAGGATTCGTGGCAGCAGAAGGCAGCTGCACCTCTATGATATCACCTAAGATAAAGCAGAGGTTCCAGGGGATTGGTCAGAGAAAGACGACGAAACAACACACCAAAAGTAGCAAAATGTTCGTATATCGCGCTCTCATCTACATCATCACCAATTCCACCGACAAAGACAGTCTTTTTTGACTTTGTGCCTTCCTCCATAGTTCATGAGTGTTCGACGGCCTTCGGCCTTGGAAGAGGAATACTGGAGCTAGATAGTATCGAGTGTACCAACAAGAGGAATGGACTTCACGCGATGGGCGGCTTTGATTGCACGTGGTGATATTCAGCCGCTCCTTGTTCCTACCATATCCCACCGCACACCTCTATCGATCTCATGAGCTGTCCCCGTCAAACTTCTCTTCCGTTTTAAAGTAGCCGTCTCTCTTTCTCATACTGAATAGTCGCCAGTCATAACAAGACTTCGCATTGGCAATTCGAGTCTTTGCATCTAGACTTTAGTAGTGCAGACTTCTTGAAAGGGGTAACCTCTTTTCATCAAATCTGCTCAGCCTCACATGTATGTACATATGCGGTGGACGTCTATTAGCCTGAGAATTCACTACCCCAATTCAGCTTTGTGCCACTACAGATTTTACTGCATCTGGAAGAACTTTTCGAAGTGCGGATACAGCGTTGTCAAATGTTGCTAGCACACCGGTGCCGTGCCCCGATCATACGTCTCTACGCGATGTTCGGATTGGTCTGCTACTTCACAAAAGGCTATCCTTTCTTGTGGGCCATGCAATCTTTACGAAATTGTCAGTGAATTTTTTCTACTAAATAGCAGAACGTCACCCTGGACCCCGCACCCCCATCATTCATTATAGGTCGTCTTCACACCAATTCTCTGAACAGCTGCGTAATAATAGCTGTTTCTCAGTAATTCGGTCGTTTCTCTGTGGTTTCTTTGTTTCTCGCTGTCTATGCCCCCGAGTGTTTGGGTGTCCACCTTCACTGATCCTCCCCCGTCTCCGCCCTCCTCCTCCTCCTCGTTCGACGAAGATGAAGTCAACTATCGTGTCAAGCCATACTGGCCAGCTTACACTAGTGTCCTCAAATCTCGTGGTTTTCGTCTCGATACTGTCCGTGATGTAAAAGAATACTACAGGCAGATGCGAGGAACTTCCGATAATCCGGAATGGTATACGATTGAAGGACTGGACGATGATGCTGTGTGTCCGGATGCAGGACTGGTGAGTGCTCCCTTTTCCGCAATCTATAGAGAGTAACTCGATTTCTTCCCTTCCAGCCCGATAACCTATTCAGAGGCACCAGAGCGAATGACGGCATGAGAGTGGTAATCAAAGCAGTGCACCTCAGAAGTCGAGAATTAGATATCATTCGTTTCCTTTGTTCTCCACCAATGAGACATCAGCCGATGAATCATTGCATCCGTGTGTACTCTCCCAATCATTTCAGTATCCCCAGGCAATGCTAATTATATCGTCCACAGCGGTTCTCGACTTGGTGCATGTGACGGAGAATAATATTGCTTTCATCGTCATGGAGGAGTGGTCTCCTCAGCTGATAGCTGATGACGGACCCTGTTGTCTCAGACTCTTTCTCTCAGCTATCCGCCAATGCATAGAAGTACGTTTGCTTTGCTTTCTACGCTATCCAGTCCTCACAGTCGAGACAGCATGCCGTTTTCATGCACAGACATCACGTTGCGCATCTCGACATTTCGTTGCGAAATCTACTGACCGACTACAAAGGACACTATGCCTACATCGATTTTGAGTTGAGCCGGAGATTCGATGACACAAATCCTCGAATATGTGGCTATCGTGGAACTGAGGTTCCTCCGGAATGCGATAGACCCGGGTATTATGATCCATATAAGGTGGACGTATGGGCATTAGCTATTTTGATTCTACGAGCTTGCAAGGTATTTCCTCCCTTCTCGTTGCATTCGCCTTCCTGACACCTGACTCTTTGTAGCTCGCCGGTTTTTGCGTACCGGAGCTTGTCGAGATTGTGAAGCCGATGTTACACGAAAACCCGGATCTTAGACCCCCACTTTCTTCTGTCCTTCGTGCTTTCGACTGCGCGGTGGCAACGATTTCTGCTGCAAGACTCCAGATGTCTCCTGACTACAGCGGGCACAATTGTTAGAAGTATTTATTCGTGTCTAGATGACAGACTCTAGCATCAGGTACTGTATGTACATCAATTTGTACCATATACACATTTATTTACCAGTCTTGGCTATACATGCATTCACCGAGGCATTACTAAATTATTAACTTGCGAAGAAGTTTCTTAGGGCGTGTTGGCGTGTATTGGTCATGTGATGAGAACGAGTAACCTTTTTGGGACTGTACCTGACATGGACCTGCGCTTGGAATGGGCGGCAACACTCCTTACCTACCTGCGAACGCTCATACGATTCTACCCATCTGCTCCCCCACCATGTCTGCGGGTCTCAAGAGTGAGTTCTTAAACGTCTTCTTGGAACTCTAACTGAAATTCTTTTAAGCCGTCATTCTGCTTTCTTTCGTTCTTGCTGTGGGCTTCCTGTTGATCATATTGTCTTGCGCGCTTTGGCAGAATTGGCTGCCTTTGCTAGTAGGTACGTTGCGTTCAGGGTTTATCTCATGACTTTAAAGTTTATTGAATGCTAACCTTACCCCGGTTCTCGTAGCCCTGACTTTCGTCCTTGCACCTCTTCCCAATGCTCTCTTTTCCCACTGCGGATCTGATGATTTCTCTGGGCAATACGAATCTGCTAGCGCAGTTGACCTCGGCCGTTTCATTACGTCGCTAGTGGTTGTGACCGGGTTTGCATTCCCTATAGTGCTGGCGCACTCAGGCGTTATCCATACCAGCGCTTGTGTAATGTCTATTGTTGGTGGAGGGTGCGTATCTGACCTTGTCCCTGAGTTTCGAATCATTCATCGTTGTTGCTAGGTTGGTGTATGGCACGATACTGGCATATTCTGCAGCATTCAGACAGGAGGACTCCGAATTCGATTGAATGTATCATGTTGTGGATTACATTGCAATTATCATGGGTGTACTATGTAATCTGTAAACTACCCTGTGAAAAGAAGGACTCGCACTTTTCGTCCAAATTGAATCTAGACGGAAAGGCCCAGATATCCAGAATCCAAGGACCTGCTCGGTCCTATTCTCTGCTTGGGCTGAGCAAGCCGCAGTAGACTTTGATGATACTTGTCGTATCCAGTGCCACACTTCGCCTCAGCCTTCGCCTTCAACAACAGCTACAAGATGTGCAATTCCCCTGTCTAGTGCATTGGTAGCACCTATGGCTCTGGCAGATGCTTTTATCTCGAATCGACCGTAGCTGAGGAAACAAAGTGTGAACTCGAATTCGTGAGTTTCGTCGCCTTCCAAGCGACCAACTGGTATATCACATAGCACTCCATCATGAATGGCATGTTCTCGTGGCTCTATATCAACGTCGACTGTAAATACGAGAGACGTTCCTGTATGACAGAATATCAAGACATATTCAGGACTAAAAAATTGCAGACTCACTCGCAAGATTCTTCACTCGTACACGGAGATGGACTAATTCGTTGGAGGGTGGGAAGTACTTTCCTGCCCTTTGCCGAACTGGACACTCTTTCTTAGGATCAGATGTGTCAATATATCGAACGAGTGACAGATGGACAGCTGCGCTTTCTGTGCGCAGAGTATTTAGCATTGTCAGTGTCAGTCTCTGTTGTCGAAGAGCTAGATCTCCAAATCTGATTCCACCCGCCTGAAGAAGTAGATGAGCATCGTGAAAAATTGCGCGGTCATGAAACGCACCTCTCGCCATCGACAACGCAAGCATTTGAATAACTCCTCACGATACCAGAACAGCTCTCGCTGAAGCTTCTGCTCTGACTCAGAAAGCTTCGACTTGTCAACAACAAATTGCCGGTCCGATAGAGTAGGTATTGGTTGGGATACATGCTCCTCAGACAATGAAAATTTCTTCAGGGGAATGACGAGACTGGGGATGGTGGATTGATCAGTCAATCAATGAATCGTCGCGCCAATGAACATACATACCGCGACGTTGATCCTGGGGGAACATTCACCGACGTTTCTGCCCGTGGAGAATCTGTTCACGAAGAAAGAAAACCGAAGCGGAGGTCAATAGAAGGTCTTTAAAACGGCCTCCCGAGTAATACCCACCTTCCTGCAAACGTTCGATGGAGACTTCAAAAGGAGCACCATATGTGTTCCTTACATCCACTGAAAACAAGCACCACCCTTCTTCTTCGTCTACAACTAGGCTGGAATTCTTGCCTTCATCCGTATCATGCCGTTCTGAAGGATAAGAGGGATATGGTAGGATGTCCATTCCGAAACACTCAAGCATGCGATACACAGTGACCAAGAGCGGATACGAAACTTGACGAGTGTGAAAGACCGACGGCGCACTTGCTGAGTCCGACAATGGGCGGTGCACATATGAGTATGAAGCATGTATTGTACCGTCCGTACTACAACAGCGGCATTCAGCGCTAGATTCTGTAAAAAGAAGAAGTACATACCAGCCAACTTTCCCAAAACAGCTGATGGTTAATGTCACTTTTCGTCCAGGGGCAATGGTCGCTGTATCGTTTTTATTCCATGAAAATACTGGCTTATGTATGAGCTGGTATTCTGTCTCGTAGGTCTCGAAGACAGAGAGATCCCCTTCAGCTAAAGCTTGTTGTGCGGGAGCAATTGTAGAGTCATCAAACGCTAACCGAAGGAAGTCAATTGGTAGAGGCGATATATTCTCAAACGTTATTCGAATTGAGGACCTACAATAATTTTACGATCAGTAAAACAGAATGCGCCTCAATGAATAAAATTCACTGACATCTCGCCGTCATACAACATAAGAGCACCGTGGGTTACTGATGTCCGTCGTATTCGAAGGAGTGGCTGTTCAGGAACCACTTTACACTCCAGGAAAGACATAGACTTGGACTTCGGAGGTTGAGTCAACTGTTTACTCAGTCGCTTTGATGGTTGCGCCCATGGAAAGCTCTCCAAGCCCGAGTACTTCGAACGACCTGCCTCGCACTGCACTGCGCTGCGTTTCCGTGCAAGACGTTCATCTTCCTCTTCACTAGATAATGGAAGTATGAATTCACGTGGCGCGCTCCCCGGCGCTTGTACGACACAGCCCCGAACGGTGAGGATACCGGTCTGCAATGCCTTCCCAGACAGTACAACACGATGATAGGAACGCGCCGGGATAAGGAGGGTAATAGGTTCGGATTCGAAGGGTACTCCGACAGTGCTAGACGCAAGTCAGAAATTGATGCAGGGAGAGGATTGAAGTCTTCACCTTAACGACAAAGATTGCACTTCGAAATCGAAAACATATGGGTTTTGAAGAATTACTACGAACTCGAGCGTTTCGCCTTGAACAACCAAGGGCTTTCCCTAGTAGTTGCTTACGTCAGTTGAAGGACCGCAAGTGTGTATGCATTAAATCTGACCTGAGAAACGTTAGTTCTCCTCGGATTATATAGGAACGGGTCGGTTGCACCCGTCAAAATGGCATTGGAATCAGAAGACCGTGGTTGAAGAGCTGACATCGATTTCTCAATAGGAAGACGTATAAGAGGTAGCCTGTTCGTTTATTAGTACATAAATAACTTCATACGAAAGTCAACTCACGGGGCAATCGTTATACTGACTACAGGATTTCCTGCCCAGTATTCAATCACTTTCGTTGACCCTCTTCGTCTTGCAGTCAACAGAGCGCGAGTAGAGGTGGAATATAAATGATATTGGTCGCCTGGTTCTAATACCGCTTGCAATGTCTTTAGAGACGACAAGGCGTATTGAGCGACCGCCGTAAAATCTAAAACGATTCTAGAGTTAGATACGATATACGGTAGACTTGAAACTCACCAGGGAGGGCTTCAGCAACAGCTACGGATTCGCGTACGACTCCCACTTGGAGCTCGGGCCAGCCAAAGGTTTCTCGATGATCCTCAAGCCCATCATCCACGTTGGTTTCCTCGGAAGTCTCATGGATCATATCCAGCACCTTGATAGCATCCAGATTGACACCGAGGACTTTACAAACATGCTTCAAGAGCTTTAGAATGCTCTCGTTACCATCGGAACTTTCACTTAACCTAATGCCAACATTGCCTTTAGTGGTGGTGACGCTCTGGATACCTGTCGATAAGGGGCCATTTAAGATGGTCGCATACCCATCTTCATCTCGCCCACAAACAACTAGATCGAGAACACAACCAAGAATCTCTCGCAGAATATAGGCCTCTTTCCTGCGATACCCAAGACAAGAATAAATGCTCGATATGGCTTCTAAGACACCAATACGCTCTCGAGGACCGAGGTGAAGTAACCAGGGTCCATGTGCTTGCACAACCAAAGAAGATATTGTGACCCGAGATATTCCAGAGATTGAGCTTAAGCGTTCCAGATTGGCCCAAGTGGAACTTTCGTCATGAATGAGGGTAGGAGGTAGGTTTGGCGTCGGACCAGGCTGTAACATCGTCGTGAAAGCTAGTGGGCCCCAACCCTTGGCAGACCAGATGGCGAAAAGTAAGGAGGTGTGTCGCAAAATGCATGAGCAATAAAGATAGGACAAAAGAGGATAATGATTCTCTCCGTCTGTTGGGGGAGGTGGTTTGAAGTAAAAAGTGGCAGCTTGTGTCAGTTTATCGGCGATATCTGCCCAAGGTTCGCGCGCAGCACTGGTGGACGTTTGCTGGGAGGTGAATTAGTGATTGGGCAGGAGTCTTCCAGTCGTATACATACTAAGCCATGTCCTGCTGACCATGCTTCAAGTATAGGAATGACTGCCATTCCTTCGAGCGCGGAAGCGTGCCACACAGCGTCCACAGGTGATTTAAGAAGTAAAAGCGCTTCCGTATACCTAACACTTGTGAGGTCGCAACGAAAAGAATATAGCGTGAGACAATACACACCATATAGACGCATCCTCTGTTCTTCCGGACAGCAAGAAGAAGTCAGCCATTACTTTAAACAGCCTACCATGAGACGATGCTGCACCGATCCCACTTAGTCGTTTCCGGACAGCGGGTACGCCGAGTGAAGAATTCCGTTTCATTACTGGAGTTGTTTTCGTGAGGGCGGATTTGGATAACTCAGGCTGGCTGTTATGTGACGAAAGAGGGGGAAGAGAGTCCTTTAAACTATCTAACGAAGGCGGAATCTCTGACAGCGGCGGCAGTGAAGGCAAGAGAGATGCGTTTAAGTACTCGTTCCCAAGAGGACTTTCTAATCTTTGGATCTGTCAATCAGACGATCACTTTGTACACGGTGCAAGACGAGCCAAGGAAGTACTCACCAAAATCCCGAACTCGCCGAGTATAGTGGAGCAAAGGTCCGCTAGTAGTGTCCCAATATATAGTTTCCTATTCCCCATCATACCCGGGAAGAATACCAAGCCGGGAATGCTCTCTCCAGGCATATCAGAAGACTCGTCCTTTTCTTCGAAGACAAAACAGTTTCTAGCCAAGGGATACATGCTATCCGCAGGAAACATGTTGAGAAGGGTTTCATTGAACTGAGCCAGGGTCGATGACAACGCCTCTGACCCTGAGCTCGACGCTATTCCAATAACTGCCAAAGGGAAATGGGATGGTCTTAGCAAGGAGAGGGGATGATGTGAAATTGGAGGCGGGTGCGAGGGGAAACTTAGATGGAGATGACCGGTTGAGAGGGGTTTGGGTTGGAAACGAGCTAGATGGGAGATTTTTGGTGAATGTCAACTATAAAAGCAGCGATATACACACCTCGTTCGTCGCTATTATCCTCTGGAATATCACCGAGACGGATAGAGTCGAAAGTGCGAATTTCTGAGGCATACTTGTCGAAAGAATGCTGAGATATTGCACCAACTGGTACTAGTAAGATTGAAACCTGGGCTAATGAGGCGAAGACATGAGTGTCCATACGAGTGTAGAGTTGAGTACTACGACAACTTCAAGCTTCCCCAATTTGGCAACTCTCATCATGAAGCTCTCTTTCTCCCTTAACAAACCAAAGCCTGCTCCTCCAACTCTCCAAAAACCTGTTCCCTTTGCTTCTCTCGACGATGACGAGCCATTAGATCCAGCTCCGACTTCAAATTCTATTGATCGTAATGCTGCAGCCAACAAGAAACTTCTCGCGCAGAATGTTCTAACTTCCAAGAAGCTGAAGAAGGAGATGGAGGAGCAGAAGAAAGTCGATGCGACAGTGTACGAGTATGACGAGGTTTGGGATAAAATGCAGGAGGCTAAGCTGCGCCAGAAGGAGGCCAAGGAGGCAGACGCAAAGGAGAGAAAAGTGTGTTTCAAACTCAAACTCAAGAATAACAAGTCTCATTGCATTTATAGCCTAAATATATTCATGGTCTACTATCATCAGCTGCTACACGGAAACTGGATCATTTACGCGCTGAAGAGAAGATGATGCAGCGGGAGCGCGAGGCTGAAGGCGACGAGTTTGCTGACAAGGAGTCGTTTGTCACTCAGGCATATAAGGATCAAATGGCGGAAGTTCGCAAAGCTGAAGAAGAGGAACGGAAGAGAGAAGGTACCTTCGTTGAGATATCAATGCTATTCTGTTGGCTGACAACAACGCTACCATATGGCAGAACTACAAAAGAAGCAGCGAGGTGCTTCGTCTGGCATGGCACATTTCTACCGTAAACTTTTAGAGGAGTCAGAACAAAACCACGAAGCCACTGTAGCTGCGACTCAAAAACCTACCATTGGTCCGCAAGGTCCGATGCCCAACCTGACTATAACAAAACCTCCCGATTTTACGCCGATGTCTGACTTGGAGCTTGCACGTATCGCGAGGGAAGAAGGTAAGGAGGTGGAACTGAATGATGATAATCAGATCGTGGATAAACGAGATTTGCTGGCGGCCGGTTTGAATTTGTCTGGCACGAATACTAGGAACTTGAAAATGCGTAGCGCGACGGAGAAATCTGTCAATCCGTCTCCCGATGTTGTTGCTCATCGAGCTGTCGGCACAGCTGCCAGCAAACGGGAAATAAATGAGAGAAGAGCGAAGGAAATTCAAAAGCAGATGGAAGAGGAGCGAGAGCGCACGGCTAGGGAACGGGAGAAAGAAGAGCACAATGCAATTCAAAGGGTAGTTGCTAAACGCAACAACGAAGATGACGTTCTCAGCGCTCGGGAGCGATATCTAGAGAGGAAACGGCGCAAATTGGAAGCAGCGAATAATACCGATACCCAGGATGCTGGCTCATAGTTGATCATGCATCTTTCCTCTACTCACTGTATTTGTAGAATATATATAAATGTAATTTAATAGCGTGCAGTAATACAACGACAATAAAGTGATTATAGTACAAATGTGGCAGGGGTATGATCGTGATCACAAAAGCTACCGTCTCCTCGAACGTCTGGTCGTATACACGTTCCGTGTGTCCACTAACGGCACTTGAGGAGGTTTTGTAGCAACCTTTTTCGCGATCGGTATGGATGGTTGCCGACTGTGAGCCGACCAAGAAGGCAGGGATGTCGAGCTTGACGAAGTTGAAGACTGTAAGGAGGCGACAGCAGGGGCAGGGGCTTCTGGTTCACTGGGAATCGGCGATTCCGGCTTCACGTCTTCAGCCATTACCACATCATCGAGTTCCTTGTCATCCTCTGGAAGAGGTAAATGTTCTGCTAGGAAAGTCTTGCTCTCAACAGTAGAGGCCCCTTTACTTCTCCATGTTCTGAGAAGGTTGTCTCGGCTGTCTGTTAAATCCCACTGATCGACGTACTGCCAGGAGCGTTTACGAGGGGTGGTGCCTGTTGCAGCATCTTCTCTGGCGCCTTGCTCTACTAAAGCGCTAGAAGCCTTTCGTAATGTCGATATGTGAGATCTACCAGCAGCATTATATGCTGTCGTGATATCTGTCAAAGCCGAGCTCTGTGAAAAGTAGGTGTGAATACAGCGTTGACTCCGGTAAGCAGAATATGGTCTCACGTCTATGGCTGCTTGTCCTGCGAAAGCTTCCAAGTCTTTTGATATCGACGTAAAGCCTTGACGCAAAGAGTGGTACGAAGTCTGCACATTATTGGTCATATGGGTAGAAATGTCTATTCTGGCTTTCTTGGCGCGCGAGTGTTGGTCAAAGGCTAGGAAAATCAGTTAATTTCAACCAATCGAAGGAAAAAACAGCTCGTACCATCATTACATGAGTCAGTCATCTCTTGAGTTCGTGCTTGTATCTCTTTCGAATATGACTCCACTGACTCAGTTATTTTCTCTTGAGCTTCGTTCAGGCGGGAATTGATGGTAGTCTTTGCGTCGCCCAGAGCCTAAGGAACAAATCAGCAGCTAGCACAAATTATACATAATATTACACAAACCTTCAGAGATCCATCTCTCGTTCTCTTTGCTTCCCCATACGCTCGGTCTAACTTCTCTTTGACCGCGATGTTCTCCTTCTCCATCAAATGCACGGCGCCGTCATGATTCGCCACGAATGTACCAAGGGTCTCCTCTGCGGAGACATGAGATCGCTGAATAGAGCCAACAGCTTCTTTTAGGCCGCGGTCACGATCGTTCACATACTCCACAAGAAGACCAGAAATCGCCTGCAGTAAGCCATCCTTGGCCCTCAATGCCTCCACTTTCTGACGCTCGACAAGACGAGTCAAAGCCTGGTTTTCTGACCGGAGACGCGCCACCTCGCTATCCGCAGTCTCCTTGACGAGCAAGCTGGTTTTCGCCATCGCTGCACGTTCGGTCTCTATGAGCCGAGACGCTTCCTGTACAACGCTCTCTGTCAGCATGTACATTGCTTTAAGTACGGCTTCCACCCTAGAGAACGAATGCGATGTGGTGCTGTCCAGCTCGGCATGCATATCCCTGCAGCTTTTCTGTAGGCATGTTGCCCAGGCACTGAACCCTGCCTTAAATGTTCGATAAGTGTCTTTCAATAGAGTCTCCAGCACAGTCAATGCCTCTTCTTCATCGGACTCCTGAGCACGTATAGACTCCAGCGATTCCTGAAGACTTTTGAGCTGTTTCGTGACCTGATTGGAATGTCCCTCGAGTACTCGGGCTTCTTGTGTTTGAAAGAGTTCGACGTCACGACGCAGCTTAGCTACGTGGTGTGATGAAGAGGTGATGAACTCGTCGAGCTTTTGAGACAGAGAATTCGTTGCCGCCTCTACCTTCTTGCCGTGGGTCATCACTGCTTTGGAATTGGAATTTAAAACGTTCGATTTCCTCTCTGCGTGAGAGGTTGTTAGTAGACAATGCAGAAATGAGAAGACATACAACTCACGCAATTTATCAAATAAACCTGAGACATCTCGAATACTATCGTGCACAACAGTCTTCAGGCCAGTTGCTACTGTGTCCAGTGTGTTTTCGGTCTCCTGGAAGGCTTGGCGAACAACAATCTCCTCTTCTAATGCAACTTTGACACCCTTCAATTCTCCCGTCTTCTCAACCAACTCCTCTTCAGTATCCTTTAGTTTCGCCCTTGTCTCTTTTAACTCTGTATCGCGCTTCATTAGCAGGCCAATGCTTTGTTCGAACTCCTCTCTAACCGCCCTCATTTGATTCTCAATGATTTCCACCTGCTTCTTCGCCTCCTCCATCTCTGTCTGCTTCAATTCTTGTTCCGCGCTCATCTGAGCCCATGTCTCTTCCGAAAAGAAAATACCGTTCTTCTCCCGGGCTGCCAGAACATCCGCCTTGAGGCGCTCGATTTCGGTGATGTACTCTTTAAGGAGCGAGTTACGTGTCATGCGCTGATTGACTTCAGGTCTGTTTCTAATAGACTTGGCGCACATCGCATAGTCAAGAGTAGAAAGAGTTTCCTCCAAATTGGAGCGAGCGGGGGACACTGTGGCAATGATGCAGGTCTTGGTGTGGCCACCTAGTGAGTCTTGAAGGATCCGAGTTAGTTTGGATTCACTGAATAGACCTATAAGTGCTTCTGCGCGCGCATATAATATGTCGAGACGTACCGATAGGGGACGTGTGAAGCTTTGTCAACCAGCGCGTTGATAACCCTCCCGAGAGTCAAAAGACTTTGGTTAATCATACCAGCCTCTCTAGCCCTCTTTTCCTCTGCCCCTGATCTCCCAATATTTTCTGAACCAGCGAGGTCCACTAGATTCAGCTTGCCGACCTTGAGCAAGTCTTCGCCGGCAACACCAACTTCTTTTGTATGAACAGTCAGAGAAAAGATAGAGTGAGACCGACTGGAATGGTCATTGAATTTCGTGGCAGCAATCTGACGTCTGTGACTGCCTTTGGTCAACAGGGCTAAGGCGTCAGTCGAGTTCTTGACTGGGATCTCCTCTATGCCTTGAATAATGACTCCCCGTTTGTTCGCATCATCAAATATCTTGATGCCTGCGCTAGCACCCTTGGCAGCGTCTTTCGATGCCATACCCATGGGCTGAGTATTTCCTATCGGTGCGGCCAAATCATTAGCTAAGAGATCGCGAAGTTCTTCATTGTAAAGTTCGATGTAGGAAACTTTGACACTAAAGTCAATCTCGGCCTTCTCGAGGTGATGGAATAAGTGGAATAGGACTCGTGGAATCATGCCTGCATGGGCTGATGGGTTACCCATCGGCGTAGGTACGAGGTCACCCTGCATTGTGTATCTGCCCCAGACAGGATGAGAAAAGAGGGAACAGATTAATAGACTGGTAAATGCTCACGTTTTACCCGTCCCAGTCTGTCCATACGCAAACAGTGTACAGTTGAACCCACCGAGGACCTGCTCCAGCATGGGTCCAACAACATCATGGTAGATCATAGCCTGGTCGGCTTCTGGACCGTAGACTAAGTCAAAGGGATAGGTCCTGACTGGTGGAAGAGTAACGACTCCCAGAGTGGAAACTGGGGCAGTTGTCTCGATAGAGACCTGGTTACTCCTTGCACCGTTCGAGCTAACGATTATAGGAGAGTTGTCTTGAATCTCTCGCTCCGAACGACGTCTACATCGAACAACAACTTGAATATTGGTCTCTGCCTCATCTGATTGCGTGGATTTCTGTTGCTTGACCGAGCTTGTGGCAGTAGTAGGTTCGTGTTCTTCGGCAGAGCGCGTCGAGGGGGCTGACCTAGCCATTACACTACGTGACCTGGGTTGGGGTGGAGGTATAACAGATGTTGAGTTTAGTCTAGAGCGCGACGACTGTGGACGATTCATAGCCATCGTAGCGGACAGACGGCGAGCAAGGACGAGAAGCTCGAGCACAAGTGCTATTCTGCACAAACAAAGGAATACAACCGCGGCGCGTACATCACGTGATCAACTTTCTGACTTGTTGCACTACAGCTTGCTGGTGGGTACTTGAGTCGGAGTAACTTTCATTCAACACTGTCATCATGGGCAAACGAAAAAAATCTTCTCGCAAGCCTGCACCAGCTAGGGTTAAAGTTCCTCTGGGTCTGTCATAAGCGTTCGTCTGCATATAGCCGTTTTACTGATCCCTCTTTCCCTCAAGACACCGCTTTTACTTGCTTGTTTTGCCACCACGACAAGTCCGTTACAGTTCGAATCGACAGGAAAGAAGGGCTCGCAGTACTCGTGTGCAGGGTTTGTGACCAGAGATACCAGAGCAAAGTCAACCGTGCGTCTCTTCTGGTCTTTTTCGCTACTCGTTGTCATCCCTGCTTTAGACCTGACAGAACCTATCGACATCTATTCTGAGTGGATCGATGCCGCTGACGAAGCACAAAAGATGGGAGAATCGTCATCTGTTCGAAGGCCTACTGCATCCTCAAGTCGACCAGCTCCGGCGCGTGCACCATCCATTGAAGACAGCGATGACGAATAAATCGGGTAATATCGTAGTGCCCCTGTATCTCAGCATATCCTATCCACCGCATTTCATAAGATTTCTTTTAGAAAATGTATTCTTATCACTGTAATGTAATGTGCCACGAAAGACAACACAATGTTTGCAATGCTTCGATGATTGAAGTGAAAGTGAGCCACAAAACAACTTATGTAGCAACGCGGCAACAGTCGTAAACACACACGCTTTCCGCTTTTCTTTCACTCTCCCTTGCTTGACCAGGGGGGTCTTCTAGATCTTTTACGACCTCTTACTTCTACTTCTCTCTCAGTCTCTGGGTATTCTTACGGATCACGTCGCACAGAGTCGCATAGAGTGCATCGATCTCTGCTTTAGTCATAGTCGAAGTCCGCTAGGATGTCCAATAACATCAAAGTTGTCTGTCGGTGTGTTGCCTACGTTTCTTGTAAGCTACATAGTTGCTCACCTATTTACCTAGGTTTCGACCCCCGAATGCTATTGAACAACGTGAAGGAGGCGAAATAGTTGTTAATTTCGATGACAACCTCACTACAGTCCAACTGCGGTCTCTGCAACTCGCCACCGGTCCAGAGAGAGATGGATTTACATTCGATAGAGTCTTCCCGATGGGAACAAAGCAGCAGGAAGTGTTTGATTACGGTGTCAAAGAGTGAGTCTGGTCTCATCGTCCTGCCCCTTTCACTAAGACCTCTCGCACTCCAGTATTGTCAAGGGTAAGTGCGGAGTTTCCTAAATGTAGACCATCAGTCTCTAGAGGTGGCTTCTCTACTCAACAGATGTACTTGATGGATACAATGGTACCGTCTTCGCGTATGGTCAGACTGGTAGTGGAAAGACGTTCACCATGATGGTACACTTTTCGTAAAGATCTCTTCGACAACATACTCAACTCCGATTATTTTTAAATTATTACTAGGGTGCCGATATCGACTCGGATGAACTGAAGGGAATCATTCCCCGGATAACCGAACAGATCTTCCAGTCCATCGTCGAGAGCGACGCGCATCTAGAATACCTTGTCAAGGTCTCGTATATGGAAATATATTTAGAGAAGATTCGTGACCTCCTTGCGCGTAAGGATATTTGTCTTATCACGAGAGATATTGTGTGCTGACTGGTTATCGTTCTCTTGACGTTCATTAGCACAAAATGATAATTTACAGGTGCACGAAGAGAAATCGAAGGGTGTGTACGTAAAGAATCTATCGGACTACTACGTCAGTAGTGCTCGAGAGGTGTATGAGATCATGCGAACCGGAGGTGCTGCAAGGGTCGTCTCGTCGACAAGTATGTGGCGGTGGTAGACTGCTCCTCGCGCGTACTAATTCGCTACCTAGACATGAACGCCGAGTCTTCTCGGTCACACTCTATCTTCCTCATCACCATTAATCAACGGAATACTGAGACGGGTGCGCAGAAGACTGGAAATCTGTATCTAGTTGATCTTGCCGGTTCAGAGAAGGTCGGGAAAACGGGTGCTTCTGGACAAACTTTGGAAGAAGCCAAAAAAATCAATAAATCGTTGTCGGCTCTGGGTATGGTCATCAATGCGCTGACAGATCCCAAGGTAAAACTCCTCCCCAACTTCCACTGTGCCTTTCACACTTGTTTCTCTTATGCCATTGCTGATTGACTGATTTCATTCAAATCCCCAAGGTCAAATATATTCCTTATCGTGATTCGAAACTCACTAGGATTCTGCAAGAGTCTCTGGGAGGAAACTCCCGCACCACACTTATCATTAACTGTTCTCCTTCTTCCTACAATGAATCCGAGACACTTTCCACACTTCGTTTCGGTATTCGAGCCAAATCCATCAAGAACTCCGCCCGTGTCAATGCCGAACTGTCCCCTCTAGAGTTAAAAGGACTTCTGGCAAAGGCTCAGGCTGCAAATACTTCCTACCAGAAATATATTGCTGCCCTGGAAGCTGAACTGGCGATTTGGAGATCCGGTGGTCAAGTTGAGGAGTCTGAGTGGGCAACCCCTGCCAAGTCTGGTGCTCCTGCTGGGGCAGCGGCACCAGCAGCGCCGCCCAAGAAGACACCGACATCGCCTGCACCGTCTACACCCACTGCCAGCTCTCGTAGCATGACACCAGTTAATCCTGCGATTGAAGGCCTTCGGGGAGACTTGGAAAGTCGGCCTCAAACGCCAACTGTTGTTGGCTTGGACAAGGATGAGCGTGAGGACTTCCTGCGGAGGGAGAACGAGCTCAGCGACGCACTTGCGGAGAAAGAGAGTGCTCTCGTTACAGCCGAGAAGTTGGTGAAGGAGCTGAAGGAGGAGCTGACGTTCTTAAAGGAACAGGAAGCTACCGTTAGCAAGGTCATTCTCCATTGGGTGAAGTAGAAATTCCTCTGCTGACTGGTTTCTAAATTCCTTTAGGAGAACAAGGGAATGTCTAGTCAGCTTAACGAACTGCGCTTGCAGGTCGAGAGGTTGGACTACGACAACAAGGAGGGCATCATCACGATAGACATTTTGAAGGAACAAAATGCTGATGCCAAGAGTGAGCTCGAAGAGCTGAAGAAGCAGATCTCTGAGTTGAAGACCACTCAGAAAGACGCCTCTGCCGAGGACAAGGAGAAACGCAAGCAGGAGAAGATGGCTCTAATGATGGCCAAATTCGACGCGGTTTGTTTTCTCTGGTGTTGCCACTCATGCTGCTTACGCTTTGCCCCTTGTTTTTAGCAGGGTACCTTTTCCGAAAAAGACGAGCAGCTTCGTTCAATACTTGCTAAGTTAGATAGCATAGATACAGACGGATCGGCTCTGACCCTCGACGATCTCAATGGAATAAGGCGACAGCTGGCAGACGGTCAAAGCCTGATCCGAGATACTGTGGACAGATTAAGGCAAAGTCAGGAGGAGAATGAGATGATTATGAGGAGGCGAGATGAGCTGGAGAGTCGAGTGGCCGCTTTGGAGACGGAGTACGAAGAGCTTCTTGGTTATTATCATCTTTTCTCATACCACAACATTACCGTTCTGATTCCGTTATACAGAGAAGACTATCCATGACGAGGAGACCAGCAATGTTGACCTCGCAGAGTCGATGGCCGACCTCAAGGTACGAGATTATGTGTTTGGGTGTCGGCGATTTTTTCTTATTTTTGCTTTGGAAGAATAAACTCGAAGCTCAATACGCCGCGAAGCGTGATGCGCATATTTCCGAGGTCTCTGATCTCAAACAGCAACTCGAAATGAAGGCCAACGAAGTTCGTAGTCTCAACGCTTCTATCGACAGTCTGAAGAGTGTCAACGAAGAGTTGAAGGTCTGTGATAATCGGGCTGTCAATTCAATATTTCCCGACTAACCGTCACAACCGTCACCGCAGCGTGCTTTTGCCGTAACATCCGCAGGTATCGAGGGTGGAAAGAACCTCGCGGAGAGCGCTCAAGATCTCGAGCGAACACGGAAGGCTATCAACGTGCAACTTGCGGAATTTGATGGTGTCAAGAAGTCCCTCATGCGTGATTTGCAGAATCGTTGCGAGAAGGTAGGTCGCGTTGTCTGTGATCGAGGAATGGAACTTAAGCACGCGGACTTTGCAGGTTGTCGAGCTGGAAATCCAACTAGATGAAATCAAGGAGCAGTACAACAACGTGATCCGGAATAGCAACAGCAAGGCACAACAGAAGAAGATGGCATTTTTGGAACGGAATCTCGAGCAGTTGACTGTGGTACAGAAGCAAGTACGTCTATTGTCTGCTCATCTACAGTATTTTTTTTTTGTGCTCACACTTGCAATAGCTCGTCGACCAGAATTCAACATTGAAGAAGGAGGCTGGCATTGCGGAACGGAAACTTCTTGCCCGTAATGAACGCATACAAAACTTGGAGGCGCTCCTTCAGGATGCTGATCGTCGACTGTCCGTTCAAAACCAGAAGTTTGAAGCGCAGTTGCAGGCAGTGAAAGATAGGCTCGATCAAGCTCGAGGTATGTCTTTAACGTCACGAGGTACCTGAAGCTCCAACGCATGTTCCTTTCCTTTTACAGCCCAAAAAGCTGCTTCCTCTCCTTTGAACTTTGGTAGTAGAATTGCTAAGCCTCTGAGAGGTGGAGGAGGGGTAGCAGCTCCGACATCTGTTCCTACTCCCATCAGCGGTAGCGGCAATCCAGCTAGTCCTCTGGGCAGAGTACAGAATGAAGAAGGGTGAGTAACTTGTTCTATGGGATTTTTCTCTGACTTATGAAATCATTTCACCCACTTTTCACGGTAGCTCTGGAGGTAAGAAAAATTTACATCTGTGACGTCATGCCACTTATATAAATGTAAACGAAACAGCGAAGCGCGCATCATGGTTCTTCAATTCTCGATGATTCTGAACCCCGTTCATTCCGCCATCACCATATTCTCGTTTTATACTCTCGTCCCACATACCCCACTGTATTTTTCACGTAGCATCTAAGAAGTAACGACTATCGTTTAATGCCAATCTGATCTGTTTTCTGTGGAAGGAGTTGGCTTGGTGTATCATGTAGCGATGGCCAGGGAGGAATGAGCAATATGAGGTAGTATGATTTCGGTCGAGTAATCTACGTCGAGCATTTATGTAGACCTCATTCCTAGTGCGTAAAATGAACACACAAATACTGTTTAGACTTTAGTCCTGTTTTACTATCAGGGCCGCTTACCCTCCGCCTAAATTCCCGAATCCCTGCGTTCACACTTCTCCAGTGCTGAAAAATACCGTAGCCGACCGTGTCTCATTGACTCGGCGTGTTAAATCATGTACATAGCATCTCATTGGACTACAAGTATTTTTACAGACAGAAAGTGCGAGTGTGAGTAAAATTCAGGCGCTGGTCTGTCAAGAATTTTTGAGAAGTCAGACTGGAGATTTGCGTCCGAACTCGGTAAACGCGTCCCTGGCTTCTCGAGTTCTTTTGAAAGTCGCCGTACTGTGACAGTTTCCTTATTAGGTGTCAGCCTCATTTGATCCCGTTGAAACGCGAGCTCTGGGGGTGATTAGCTCCGTAGGATATATAATTTTTTTCTTTTCCATTCTTCTTTAGTCGGGCTGTGGCTGGGTGTGCGTTCCGGGTTCCTGCTTGTCGCCCTTCGTAAAGGACAAGTCTCGTTCTTTTCCTCTTTTATTTTCTCGACGGTCGGGTTGGCTTCAAGTTGGCTCAACTTATCCAACTGTAAGTCGCGTCCTCATTCTCAGTTTTACAACGGTTCCGGTTCTTTGTACTCTGACTGCCCCGCCTCGTTGTCCGGCTAGTCTTGTACACGTTTTGTTGACTCGTTTGACCTTTTGTTTAGAAGATAGTCTGTTGCTTTCACGTCACCAACCAGTTTTAATACCGCAATCTTTTTTCTCTAATTTTACTTGTCGACTCGGTGGGTCCACTGCTACTCTGATTTACTTTCATCTGACATCTCTCTCTGGTCGCTCTTTTGGCATATTCTAGCGTCTTAATTCGTTCACTTACACTTTATGTCCCGAGACTCTTCGAGAAAGCCATCTGGCTCGTCGACTCATTCTGGTGCCCACTCTCCTACCACCTCTCCCACAAACGTATGCTCGACGCGCTTTCACTGGCTATCTCCATTTTGAAATGACCATTTTCCCTTTAGCCTCATTCAAATCGACGAGTGACTCCTACCGCGACTGGTAACATGCTGAGTGTCGGTGTAAGTGGCAGCAGTAGTCTCATGGGGTACAACTCGGGCTGGCAGGTACGATACATTCTCACATCATGTTTATGGGCCATTCAATGCGGTTTCTAGGTCTGGGGCTCTGGTTCTCCTTCGTCAAGACGCAACCCGTCTATATCCTCAGTAGCTAGTGGTAATGACCTCCCTCCGTCACAAAGTGACGCGAGCTACCGTGGAAACATTCGTGAGGGATGGTCTTCTTCAAGACCGACCAGCGGCACTTGGGATGATGAAGTCAGCCATAGTCCTCACACGAGCGATTACTCGCAGTTGGTGAGTGTACCTCAACATTTCAGGTGTTACTCTCTTTCAACATATCCCGTGACAGGAATCTCAGGCGTCACTGAATCTACATTCTTCGAGGCAACGAACTAGTCAAGCGACGTCTTTTTCTGGTTCAAGAGTAGTGAGTTGCTAGTAGTATAATTTAGTCTTTTCGGACTCATATTGCCACCAGGATAATCGATCCACGAAGCTTTCCCCTCAAAGATATGATCACAGTCTGGGAAAGGAATCCAGTGCCCCTCGCTATAATCCCACAGCATCTCCGACGACGCAGTTTGTGACGAGCTCCTATACTGGACCTCAGCCTGGCATTCAGCCATCTGTGTCTAATACATCTGGAGGATATGATACTCTGCAGACACCCTCCACGGTAGATGAACTCGCTTTGTCTATCCGTGGGATGGCAGTCGAGGATGACTTCGGTGTCAATCGACAGCAGAGTCAAAGCTCACAGCAGATGACTTCTAATCAACCACCTCGGCCTCTCCCAATGTCCCAGCCCCGAGCGCCTTACGGAGGCTATACCGGATACTACCCAACTAGTGCTCGAGATTCATATGCGGATTATTCCTATGGGTATGCTCCCCCGACAGATCCTTCCATCTATGGGTCTCCTGCTCTGAGCAATGCTGCTGCTGCTAACCTGTATCCCAGCGTTGCCCCTCAAGGCCTTCTTCCCACCCCCGTTAGTGATATACATCGCCAGCAGCCGAACATGTTTTACGATTACGGCCCCAACCGCCCTCCTGGGTCACAGTATTACTATCCCGCTCCCCAGGCTATGTTATTTCCCACTCCGTCCCCTATGGCTACCTCCCAGATGCCCACTGCTATCGCGGCTACAATGGACAAGAAGCGCGAGATATCGGTATGTTTTTCTGCCGCATGATCCCTGTGTCCCAGCTAAAAATGCGATTATAGTATAACATGCAGCAACAGCTGCTGGCCCAGAACATGATGTTCGGTCCCATGCGCTCGACACCGTCACCACACTCGCAGGGCTTTCCATCCACGATGGATTATGCCCAAGTGCCTCTTGTGATGCCTGGTGCTTCCGTGTACGGACCGGGCCTACAAGCTTTACAAATGTTTCCCCATGCCTTGCGTCAAGGGCGCCGTGATGCTGGTGTCTCTCTTCGGAGCCCTATCCTTGACGAATTTCGAGCTAACAAATCTAGGAATTGGGAGCTAAGAGTGAGCGCAAAATTGTGTTTGCGAATCAAGGTCACTGACGTCTTTGCAGGATATATTTGGGTACATTGTCGAATTCAGTGGCGATCAGCACGGTTCTCGTTTCATCCAGCAGAAACTGGAGTCTGCTTCCAGCGACGAAAAACAGAAGGTTTTCGATGAGATTGTCCCAGACAATACACTACAACTAATTCAGGATGTATTTGGTAATTATGTTAGTTTGTTCTACGGTTTGAAGGAGTGCTCTACCAATACTGACTTATTCTTCAAAGGTTATTCAAAAAGTATTCGAGCATGGTACGCAAGTGCAGAAAACTAGGTTAGCTAATGGAATGGAGGGCCACATTTTGGCTCTTTCTCTACAAATGTATGGTTGTCGAGTAGTGCAGAAGGTGTGTTAATCCCTAATGAACAACGCATTAACCACTGACCACTTGCTTTCCAGGCCATCGAGTTTATCCTTCCTGATCAGCAAGCAGCCTTTGTTCGTGAACTAGAGCCACATATCATGAAGTGTGTCCGGGATGCAAACGGGAATCATGTACGTTCTAATTGTGTACAAGTTACCGAGCGTCATAAATAGAGTCCTCATTACTTTGCAGGTAATTCAGAAGATCATCGAACGCGTCTCACCCGAGCGGTTGGGCTTTGTTCACACCTTCAGAGGAAATGTACATGAGCTCGCAACACATCCTTACGGATGCCGCGTTCTCCAGCGCTCACTGGAACATCTTCCTGAAGAAATGATTGCACCTCTTCTAGAGGAGTTACACAAAAGTACCATTGCCCTAATGCAAGATCAGTTTGGGGTAAGTCTTTCCTGTGTTCTTTCTTTGCTCTCTTATAACTTCTGCGATTCTAGAACTATGTCATACAATTTATTCTGGAGCATGGAAGACAACATGACAGAGCCCTGATTATTGCAAAATTGCGCGGACAGCTACTTCATATGGCACGGCACAAGTTCGCGTCTAATGTTTGCGAGAAAGCACTCACTTCTGCTGATCCGGAAACCCGCCGTCTGCTCGTCGACGAGATCATCACTCCGAAATATGAGGGTCTCACACCCATCGTATCTATGATGAAGGATCAGTTCGCTAGTAAGTTGATGGGCATCGAGGTTAATTACTTCCTACTAATTATGTTTACGCAGACTACGTTCTACAACGTGCAGTTGTCGTCGCTGATCCGGAGCAGAAGGAAGTCTTGATCAGTCAAATTCGGCCTCAGCTCGCTGCTATGCGAAGGTATTCAAACGCCTACAGCAAACACCTCGTGTCTAGTATGTAGTTCCTGATCAATATTTGGCGTTATCTAACATGCTCCCCCAGTCGAGAGATTGATCGAGAAGTATTCGCCCCCACCTCAACCAGTTGCAATCATGCCACCTGAACTTGTTCCCTGATATAGCATAAGTTGTGCACTGATACTACATAAAGTACTCATATCTTCATAGCAAACAGCTCTAATCCTGTCACCATCATCGTTCTCTACTGGCAATTTTCCTCTTTGGACCTTCTTCTTTACCCTGTCGGATATCTACATCACTTGCTAATACGCGGATCTGGACTGTTCAAAACGCCCGAGGAAGATTCTATCAATGGCGGGAGGGGCGTGTCTATTTCATCCGGGGTTTGTTGTCAATATTTTTGCTGGCTCTTGTCGCTACTCCATATATTTTTACAACTTAGTTACTTGCATGCTCTCGATCTAGTGCTCATTACCTGTCATTCACATCTATACCATGTCCGTACATTAGCTCTTTCAATAAATACAGCTCTCAGCCAAATATTGTCGAGGAACTTGTTCAAAGCAGTGTGACGTGGTATATGACAAATCCGGCTGACCTTCCAGGTTCGTGGGCACAGAGCTGAGAGCTGTACTCTGTTCCTTCGTACCTCGGTACCTCAGCACTGTTTCATTTCTTCTTCTCTTGTGAACAGTATGAGCGGCCTGGAAGCTGCTGCCTCGCTTTTTGGATCCGAAGATGCCAGTTCTGACCCTTTTGCGTCTCTGGGTTCAGAGTCATCAGCACCAGTCACGAACACAACGCCTCACGAAGTTGACGGTGATCTGTTCGCAGTAAACGATACTTCGTCTGCTGGAGACTTTTTGGGCACTATTTCTGATTCCAATAACGCGGGCTTGACGCATGAAACCGCTTTTCAGCATCCAGAACAAACTACTACATGGTCAGGAACCGCGCAGGAATATAACTACGACCCAACTTCTCAGAATGTGAATGCTGGCAGCACATACAATGCCATTCACCAAGAACCTGGAGAGCAGTGGTCGTATTACCCCCAGTCTTCATATGAAACTAATACTACTGGTAAGTCACACTCACGCGTGTAGGAAAATATCTCATTGCTGTTTGTAGCACCTTCTGCCGCTCCTGCTACTGAAAATGTCCCGGCCCACCCGTATGATCCCTATGCACCTTCGTATCATCAAACAACAAGTCAGTCGCAGCCCGCGTACAACATGAGTGCAGCGGTTCCGGTCTCGCAGTCCAATTACTATGCTCCCTCTCAGCCTGCTGTCTCTTCCCAGCCAGCATACAATCCTTACGCACCACAACCAAGTATGAATTATGGTACTCAGTCCTATACAACAACCGCTCAAAGTCCATACACACACCAAAGTGCTGCCTCCGTTCCCCCACCGCCGRCACCTAAGGCGCCCTTAAATCGACCTAAAGTGTCCAATGCTTACGACCCRCCATTTCCAACCACCACGCGGAAATCATCAGCACGTACAGCACCAAGTCAATATACATCTGTGTCTCCTCCCCTCCCCCCTCCACCTCCCCGTGCTCCGTCAAGTAACTCTTACACTTCTCATTCGCCGACGCAGTCTTTTCCACATTCGAACCCTTCCTCCTTCTATTCACCCCCTTTAGGTGCTCATGGTACACCCATGGCTACCCCACCTCAGTACAACGGCACACCTGCAAACGTAGCGCCTGCAGCTGAGGGCTTTTCGACCAACGATCACTCGTTGTCGCACGGTCCGAATGCAGACTCTTACAGTCCAGTTTCTTCTATTCAGGCTGCTCCTGAGCAATCGCAAATGGGTTATGGGTATGAATATGGTCCTTATTCCACTGAACCGATTGGAATGTCTGCAGAGAGTACACTAGAGTCATTCTCTCAGTCAGAATCAGGCGGATATTTGAATGGCGCCTCATTCAACGCTAGCGCTGAACCGGAGGAATCCCATGATAACCCCGAATCATCTGGCCTTTGGCCGTCATCCGAATCCACAGGTTCTATTCAATCTCATAATCCTGTATCAGACTCTTATGCTTCTGGTGCAAGCTTCAGCCCACCGCCGCCTAGGCAGACGAGTCCTGCTAATTTCTCATCTATATACAATCTAGCGGACAATGACGTACATCCTATCGATAGAACATCCTCACCTAATGCAGGTTTCTCGAACGCAGCTGCTCGTAGCTCTCCAGATGCTTATTCTGCGCAATTGGGCAATTCACAATTCAACAAATATTCTTCTCCGCCCCCAACGGCTCCTCCCAAAAGGACTTCATCCGCTGCGTCCACGCGTTCTTATCGCACCCAGAGTCCCATTGCGTCTTTATCCGGGGGACCAGATACATACAGGCCAAGGTCATCGAACTCTGGATTCCGAGTGTCGTCACCGACTGTGAACCCACCCAGTGCCACCTCCTTCGATCCATACGCACCGAAGGTCGATCAGATCCCGGAAGATAGGGTACCATCTCCTGCGCCCTCAATTCTAAACGGCGCATATAATTCGAACCCTTATCTACCGAGTGGGAAGCCACCAACATTTCCGCGCGATCGGTCCATGTCCAATGGATCCGTCTTGTCGACGAAGTCTGAAGATCCGTATGCACCATCGAATCATACACGGCTACACTCGAGCGATACAGATTACGGGTCTTACACTTCCCGCTACGATTATCCAAATACCGAGCAGATTCCGCCGAACCCTGGTCCTTCCCTGGGTGTTGGGCCTCCTCAAGATATATTGATGAAGACACATACTCCATATGCCCCCTCACCGTCTTTGCTAGGCACTAATGACCCTCTAGGTCGCTCGGGTGTTCGTATGCCAGTGTTCAGTTTCGGATTTGGCGGTAAAATCGTATCATGCTTCCACGGTGCCGATAAGATGAACACTGGATTTGATGTTGCTCTTGCGTCACGGAATTCCACTGGAGTGGAGATTCGGGTACTGAACAAGGTTATACCAGAATCTGCATTAAATGTATCAGCAGCAGCGTACCCTGGGCCTCTCTTTTCTGACCCTGGAAGTCCAACAATCGGCCTCGTTAGGCCAGGGGCCACAGCTCAGGCGAAGACGAAAAAGGCACGTGTAGTCAAATACCTCACCGAACGGGCGGAAGAGATCTCCCAGGGCATTGGTTATTTACACCCCGGGAGCCTAGAACAAGGTCGGACGGAAAGTAAACTTGTACTGGTTAAGTTGCTTAAAGTGATGGTCGAGAATGACGGAAAGCTGTCTGGGACGTGAGTACACCAAATGTTTCTCTCTGAAACTCTACTTGACTTTATATGATAGCCCTTCGATAGACAACGCAGTTCGTGCAGCTTTAGTGCCGCATGCAGCCATCAATGGATCTGATGACTCGTCAAATCCGGTAGGATTTACGTCCATTGCAGATCTTCAAGGATCTTCTATAGACGGCTCCAGTACGGATCCTCACGAGGCTGCGATCGCTGTCACAACCCTTCGACCTGCCGCTTTGAATAAGATTCAAGACTTTCTGCTGCGAGGCGAGCGCCGACAGGCATATCATTATGCTCTGGATCAGAAGTTATGGGCGCACGCAATGGTCATTTCAAGCGGTATAGATAAAGAGGCATGGAAGGAGGTCGTGAATGAATTCCTCAAGACTGAGCTAGGTGTTTCTGGGGTATCTGCCTCATCTCAGGCATCGACCTCCTCCGTCAATGGAAGAGAAAGCTTGAGGGTTGCATATAGTCTGTTTTCTGGACAAGGTGCTGGAGCAGGTAGGTAGTAATGACTTTCTATTTCGTCAGACGACTGAGGCCGATGATCCACTAGTCCAACAACTCGTACCACAAGCATCTCTGTCCAAGCCCAATACCTTGCTGCCTCTCCCTACCGTGTCTCAGCCGACTCCGATGACCCCAAACTTTGCAGTACCTATGCCTGCGGCAAACATCCCCTTGGAATCATTATCTAAGTGGGCAGAGACAGTGGCGATGATGATTTCGGCGACTACTAGCGCTGAAACTTCGGCAGCATTGACCGCTCTAGGAGATCAGCTAGCAGGTAACGGTTGGATTGAGGCAGCTCATGTTTGGTCGGTACTGTTCTTTCGTCCTATGTGACTGTTTAATCTGACACTTTGTAGTTACCTTTTATCCCCTCAAACATCGCCCATAGCGGGTCCTGGGCTTCCTTCTGCTCGCATCATACTCTTGGGCTCGCGCAACCCAACACAGAGTTTTTCCAATGACCCAGATCCTATTATTTTTTCGGAAATCTTGGAGTTCGCCCTTTCATTAGCCCCTGTCTCCAAGGGTCAAGAACCATTTGCAGGGTTGCCGCATTTACAAGCTTACCGCTTCATCCGTGCTGTATCTCTGGCTGAAGTTGGAGATATCCCTATTGCAAACAGGTTTGTCTTCACTGGCTGTTTATTCTGTGGGTTCACACCGCTCACCCGGAATTTCAGGTATTGCGAAGCCGTTTCAGCTGCTATGACACGTGGGTCCCCATACTTCACCAACGCTCTTGTCGAGCAGCTGAAAGGGCTTTCGGACCGGATAATTGGCGTGACACACATTGACAAGCCGGGAACGTGGATAGGAGGAAAACTGAGCAAGCCAAGTCTAGACAGTATTGGGGGATGGCTTGAGGGCCGCTTTGCCAAGCTTGTCACAGGAGACATGGATAATGGCACAGCAATAGAAGAAGATTCCAAGAAAGCTGAAGACCGTGGTTTCGTGGGGCCGTTCTCTCAGTACAGTACAATATCATCAACAACTACTTCGACGAGTCCTTCTCCTCAGGCGTCGGTAGTCAATCTTAATGTGTATGCTCCGCCTCCTCCTCGCACAGGGTCTTCACTCTCTACTAGATCTGCATTGTCCAATACTTCCCTTACTGATAGAGCTTCATCGGCAATGGATCATGGACGTCAAAAGCCCCAACAAGGGCCACGCGTTACCTCCGCTGGTCCAGCCACTACTACTTTCGCACAATCGCGGTCCTTTGGACAAGCACTTTCAAGCTACTCTCCGATGGGTGGCTCGAGCGACAACGAAATGCTCACTCCTCGCCCTTCCCTTGAGTCAACAGAGGACGAAGGTCAAGAAGTTACATGGTGGGGTTCGAGCGCTGGTGTTACTCCAATAGCCACAACGTTTGTGCAGGTCAATGACGAGTCCATCGCGACTTCTTCTGAAGGCTTCATTTCGCTCATGGATAATCAGACCTATTCTGTCGGGTCTTCATCCAGCACACTTCACAATGGTCACACTACTGCTGTTGATGATGACGAAGAAGATCTCGGATTCAGGAACTCCAAACCTCGTCCCAAAGATGCAGACGATGACCAAGCCGCGCATAAGACCGAGGCGGACAAGAAACCGCAACCTGCCAAATCCACAACAACAGCAAGGCCAGGTCAGTCAGCTCAATGTGGTTTTTGCTACTACTGAAATATTTCTACAGAAATCCAACCCAACTCGAGCTCTGGTTCCTGGTTGAGCCGGTGGTGGAAGCGAGACTCTACACCAGGTCCTGTTAAAGCCAGTCTTGGTGAGGAGACATCATTTTACTACGACAAGGATCTTAAGCGATGGGTCAACAAGAAGGTAAGCTGTAGATCCAAACTTGTATAGTCCATACTTAGCTGGGTCTTTATACAGGCTGGTGGTGAAGATGCAGCTAAACCTGCTCCCCCTCCCCCTCCTTCAAGAGCCCGGACCGCTTCACCCGGAATGGCTACAGCTAGACCTCCTAGTGCGGATCCAACAGCAGGGTTGAGACCTCCCAGCACTGGCCCTCCTCAAAGGCCTGCTTCCGCTGTCGACCTGACTTCGTCTCCTCCAGAAAAACCTGCCATGCGAATTCGTTCGAATTTAGTACCAACTTCAGAGGCAGGTTCTGCTCCCAGTACGCCGACGGGATCACGCTTAGCACCTCCCGGCCCACCACCTGGAAGGCCGAGATCACAAGCTTCAAAAAGAAATGTCCGCAGTCGATACGTGGACGTGTTCCAGCAGGAAGGTGCAGCATAGACTTATCCAGATTGAATAATCTAATATATTATTCGAACACATTCTGTTTTTCTTTTGTAATATTTAAATAAAAAGGGACATGATCAAAGAAAATAGTCCGTTGCCTTTATTTCCAATGGTTCTGCGTATATACATACGACCTAGAGAAGGAGTTTGAAAGGATAACCTTTGCAATAAGTTAGAGTCAGAAAGTTGCGTATGCTACGGACGTAATGAGCACAACTCACCTCTGTTTTTGACCCGGAAAAGTGTGACCAGAACAGAATATACTAACATTACAACTCCACTCCATAGGTAAACCTGAAGTCTTTGGCGAGATGGGGAGGATTGATACGGGACGATCATGGTCAACATGATGAAAGCGAATGCCAATGTGCCGTCTGTTCAAGACAAATCAGTGTACAGAACTAATCATTAACAAGGGGGAAGGCAAACATATAAGTGCCACGACTTGGACTTCCTGACCGAATTGATTCTGGTAGCCTCCAGCGATCCAAGAGCCGTCGCCTCCAGTGTATGGTACACCTCTAATGCGGGTGAACATGAATCCACCAGTCATTGTCAGAATTGTGAGGATAGTAACAATGGCCCAAGTCCAGCGGCTTTGAAGGATGGGCGAAATGAAGCGCAGAGTAAGTGCAAATCCAAGGATACCGCTTAGGACGGTAAACCAGCGAGCCCAGTCAATGGGAGCTTTGTAAGGAATGGGAATGGGTGTGTGATTCGAAAGATGGATGGCGAGAGGTTCGGCCTCGAAACCGCTACAGAAATATTAGAGAGAGAATATACGGGAGAGATAGTACTAACGTAGAGAAGTCGTATTTTGAAGGAGAAGTCTTTGCAGATTGACGCGGGCCCTCGACGGGATGATACACGAAGACAACTGGTGCTGATGCTAGCCCAAGCTTTCATCGACGTGTAAGTATATGAGCTCCATAGATAGAGTATATGTACCTTTTGGAATACTATCTGGGCATCATCGAAGTCAAGAGTACCAAAGAAATGGCTGTCACGATGCTCTTTGGGTGTGGTCGTCCAGGCTTTTGCGACTGCGTTCCATGACGGTTCAAACTCTCTGTGGTATGGTTCAGTACACTTTACTATACAGAGGAGTCAGATATACCGACTTGCAAGGAGCACACCGACGTCTTCGATCCAAGGCAGTGAATTGGATCGAAGCAGACCAGTCACGGTTAGGAGCAGTCAAAAGGTCAAAAGATTTGGCATCTAATTTAATGACACCGTTCCCTGCAGCTGCTAAATCAATGAGCTGAGTTTTTATTTCGTCTTTTGAAGCAGCTAAGGCAAAAGGAAAAGCAAGAAGAGGAAGGAAAGTCAACAGCTTCATTGTCGACGTGGAAGTACAGGAGCGCGCTCGATTACCGTCCGCGTCCGGAAATATTTCCAGGTCGCGCGCTCTGGCTTCAGACCTGCCATGTCTCATGCTCTCCTACTTCGTCTCTTTCTAACTCCTTCTTTCTTTTCGGTCCATGTCGCCCTTCAGTATCTCACCATTTATGCAGACAACATAGGAATCACGTATTATATTACTCGGAGGCTCAGAGAGCTTGACATTTCGGAGTTGCGTGATGTGTGGGGTTTTATATGGTATATTCGGTTCAGTAGCACTTTGTCATTCGGTTTTAACCTGTCTTCCTAGTCATCTTCTTCTCACTAGACCTTCGAAATCTCGAGCACTGGAATGCTTTGTTGTAGAAATCGCCCAGAAATCCACTCATATTGCTATGATCGTACGTCTGTACTACCTATTCACCCGGTTTCGCTATAACAGATGGAATTCATAGACTTTGTGGTTTATGCAAGCTTCTTTAAAAGATCTTGCTGAGTTGCGCCATGAATCACCGTCGTTTGTGATATGCCAGCGCGTTCTACACAAATGTCATGAAATCATCTTCGGTGACCTACCTCGGACAGTAGCACCGTATTCAACCATCAGTCTGCCCTTCCATTCTCGCTTCCTTCGGAAGAAGATAAACCACCATATGGATCCTGCAGTCATCGGTATAGGGATGGTTCTTGCAGGTGCTCCAGCTATGCCTCGACTGACAGAGATCATGGGCGAGGTAGCGATTGAACAAGGTCGTACGGACGAAGTAGGAGCCACTGAGCTTAGGAGTATTGAGTCTCAAGATAGTCGAGCAGCCAACGGCGTCTTATCCAGGACCAGCAGTGACTCCGGAGAAGATGAACACGAGGCGGAAGATACCCGTGACAGTAGCAGTGAAAAGGATCTCCCTTCCTCTACTTCTTCAGATCCTAAACCTGATAGTTCATTGCATCGTCAAACGGTCAGACCTTCACAGACAGCGCCAGCTCTCCCACTTCATTTACGCAGCTTACGACGTTCACGACATTCTGAGGACCCCCTGGGACAGCTTGATGCCGAACAAATTGATACTCCGTACCAGTCATCGCCCTCTATATCTTCTGCTCGACCCCCTCCGCGTGCTGCGTCTTTGAATTACGCTGATATGCTTCTACAAGCATATGATATACAGTCCCAAGTTCATCTGTTAAGAAGCCACTATTGTCGCTCCGAGGTAAGCTACGATGTATTGCCCTCCGAGTTTTACTGATTCACGTCTTCATTTTGTTTAGGTATCATTTTTATTGGCCCTCGAGAACATATCCAACCGGCTACTAGTGGTCCCGAGGCCTGCGCGTGTGAGTGCCCTCAGGGCGGAATTAACTTCTCTTAATCATAAATTGCCCGCCGAGGTAAGTTCTACTTTCTCTAGCATTCTAGCAATCCTCTTAGTTTGTAACAGGTATGCATGCCGATGTGGTGCTCGTCTTCTGATGTTCCTCAGCAATCACAAATTCCTCAACCCCACCATCGAATTGTTCGAATTCCACCGGGTGAAAGCGTTGTTCTCAACTCAGCCGAGAGAGCACCTTATCTTCTTTATATCGAGATATTGAACGATGATTTAGAGTTCGATCCTCAGAAGCGAGGGAACAAGGATATCCTCAAGAAGATTGTACTCAAAGAAGATGAGCGATCGGGCGCTTCGCAGGACTTGATTTCTTTCAATAATCCCTTGCGCCCAATCCCTCGACATCAAGTCAAGTCTGACTCTGTACATGACTCTGACGTTGTGGCGGGAGAGAAATCAGCTGGAATACTGAAAAGCACGCTCAACATTATTCCCCCGACACCGACGTCACCGTCGGCACTGGCAGATGAGGAGGAAATGGACTTGGTAGAACAGTTGTATGGACCAGATCAATCACTTCGCACTCAGCCGATCGATCTCTCGGACTCGATTGTACTGCCTCCAGCTCCCAAAAACAAAGATTTGGACATAGCAACATGGTCACGGTCGTCCTCAATTCCTCCTTCACCAGCTCTTGAAAATACCTCGTCTAACTCCCGCCCGCCATCTTTATCATTGGTCTCCGACAACACCAAGACTCCATTTATCACGCAAGAACCAAGTCCTCATGAAAATGGCTACTCCATTTCCCTTGACGAGTACTCCGAACGAATGCGAACAGCCGCAATTATGCTAGCGCAACTCAATGCTAATCTTGTCAGGGAGAACACTCCTGTTCCCATGTCTGCTGTTCCCCAGGAAGCTTCTCAATCTGGTCCTCTTAGCTGGATACCCGGATCGAACTGGTTGATCAACTCTACTGAGCCGCCTAAGAGCGCCATTTCGATGACTGCTACTGGTTCCGGTTCGCAAGATTTTGGCAAGCCAGCTCCCAGTAGAATGAGACTACAGCAATCAGAAGCTTCTGCCATTAGAGATAGAATTATGCAAGAGATGCTAGCTCTTGAGGAGGAGCGTATGTCGCATATGCGAGAGAACCGAGAAACCGAGAATATCGTACGGATAGGCGATGTCAGTGGGGGGATGAAGACGGCCGAGGATGAGGGTATCATTAGGCGGGAATTAAGCAAAGCGGACCCCTCTGCTATGGTCTTCAGCGAATCTTGGGCGGCTAAGAAGGTTTGTGACGTTTAGCTTTCAGCAGATTATTGATATTCAGATCTGGTTCGTTATCTTCACTAGAGCCGTATACGACACAGTTCCCCCTATGGACACTTGGGTGAATGATACCTTTTTTCTCGCTAACATGATCGTACTAATGCAAAGCTACAGTCAACTGGGACTGCGTTTCCGTCATCGTTAAAACAGGAGGAGATCTTCGACAAGAGCAATTGGCCGTACAGCTCATTCGTGAATTTCAGCGCATTTGGGAAGAGGAGAGCTGTCAATGCTGGGTTAGATAGTCAGTATGATTTTGCGGCTGTTTCATTCGCTTCATCTAACTTTACATGTCTAGCTTCCGCATCCTGATCACTGGTGGTACATCAGGTCTAGTAGAGACGATCACCGATGCTGTATCTATACATTCCATTAAAAAGTCCGAGTATGCCCGAAGATTAGCTGAAGGAAGGCTTGGACACGTTACTTTACTTGATCATTTCAAGTCTGTGAGTGAACCCCGGTTTCTATGTACGCCCAATCTAGAGATGTTTGCTCTTAGACATATGGCGATCCTTCCTCGGCCAGATTTGCTCGGGCCCAAAAGAACTTTGCCAAGTCACTCGCCGGTAAGTTGTCCTGAATTATTGAAGCTGCCTCATCTCCTCATCTCCATTTCCTAATCAAAGGGTATTCTATCGTCACGTACTTATTGCAGATCAAGGACCGTCACAATGGGAATATTCTGTTAGACCGAGACGGGCATTTAATACACATCGACTTTGGTTTCATTCTCAGTAACACTCCGGGCAATATCAGGTTCGAGGCGGCACCATTCAAACTTCCAGCCGAGTACATCGAAGTTCTAGGCGGCGTGGACGGAGCTCCATTCCTCGAGTTCAGAAAGTTGTTCAGGGAAGGATTTGAGGCTGCGAGAAAGCACTGTGACCGGATAATCAGTGAGTCAAACATCCACTTCATATAAACTTGACTGATAGATGTTCATCTCCAGCAATGGTGGAACTCATGCAGAAAGGTACTCCACAGCGCACTTTATGAAACACCGAATTTATTTCAAATTGATTCACCTTCAAATTGATTCACCTTCAACAGATTCGACACTTCCTTGCTTTGCGGCATTTGGCGAGCAGACCGCTGCCCAACTCAGAGACCGCTTCCAGCCCTCGTTGACACATTCATTGGTTGGGGAGTTGGTAGATCGTCTCATCGACACTTCCTTGGGATCCCATTGGACGAGGCTTTACGACTCGGTAGGCGTCATCGGCTACGTGAATGTTCAGCTTGCTCACAGAACATTTCTAGTATCAATACTACTCACAATCTATATTATGATTGTGGTTTTTGTCCATGGCTGTTTTTTTGCTTCATATTGTGCTTGCATTGTTGTCGTCGTATCATACATAGCATACATTATTATTATTATCGGAATTACGATGATTCCAAACTCGATGAGAACATCCTTTCTTACTACCAAAGTTGCACTGATGTCAGACAAGGTATGTATAATTTAGATGCGGTATGAAGACAAAAACGAAAGTAACGATGTTGGCAATAAGCAGTGGATATGAGTACAGTAATGTCCATCTCCTTAGCAGATATCTACGACGAGAACAGCCTATCATACCGATTTAGACATGAATACCATTCGTAGTCTACAGGAAGACTAGGTCAAAAAGCGCTTCGGTTTGAGCAAGACAGGCACTGACCGAAGTTCGATGTCGGATCACACCAACATTTTCCTTTCGAGTGAGCCGCTCCTTGAGGGCAATGCTGGAAGGGCTCGTGCCGATAACCTGATTGAAGTTGGTGAGCATCAATACAGCATTCGTTCATAAGTGACTCAACCGATGTCGTTGAAGAAGTGCTGAGATGACTAGGATTAGCATTCTGTACACGACTTTACTAAAACGGCAGACATACAATTTGATCTTTTCTAGCAAACAAGGCGGCGCCGATGCTGTCAAAGACGAATAAGCCAAGAAAGTAAAGGTAACTATGGAAGCGAAATGTTTACCTGTGTACAGGCTGTATAGAGATAGGCGTTAGCAGAATAATTAGCATTATTTAGGCAGACATTTTGTCAGGACATACAGCATCACCCCAGCGCTGTGATAGTGTGAGTAAAGTATTGAAAAAAACGCATCTACCGGCGTACCTCATAATAGAAACCACCTTTCTCATCAAGGAACTCGAAAAACTTCATGTACGCCTCACTCCTCCATAGATCGAGATCGCCGATTTCAAAATTAGACCAGACTGAACGAAATCAGGGCGTTCAAAAATAGGGTAATAACTGCCGGAGCGAGACACTCACAGTGGCACCGGTTGTATGTCTCGCCACCGTCATCCGACAGGAAAGCCATCGCGTTGTCGGGAGACACCAAATCCGGGTAGGTGTGAATGAATTCTAATAGTAAGATAAGAAACGAACCAAGGAACACCATCAAGATCAAGATTTGCTCGTACCTTTAACTGCATTCCAAAGGGTTGGGATAGTGGCCTCATATTCATACAATGACACGGTAAAGCCTGTAGCGCAAAACGTGGGTAAGCCGTATGGACGCCGGAACTGAGCATGAGTGACATACCATAAACCTTATTCTGGTCTTGCATGATCAAGAACGGGTCGTAGTCTAGGTCACAGAAGAACTTGACGTCGGGTCTGAGAACAGTCAATAAACGTCTCGTATGCTATAGAACTTGGACAGAACTCACTCCACCCTGGAAGAAAATTTTTTGAGAAAGTGAAATAAACGTTCTCATATGCGTCAAAATCATACCTCCAATAGTATTTGTATGGCTTGAGCAACTCGTGACGATAAAAGAACTGCACAGGGAAAACAATGTCATGAGCTTTCATGAAAGGACGTCAATAGATATGCCACATACTCCAGAATTGAAGCGGCACATATTTCGATAACTACACCCAGTTTAAAATGAATGTTTTGGACATTTTCCCATTGTTCAATTGATACTCACGGTACGCTACCTATACAAGCAACTGAGTTCTTTTTCAGTTCCAGGATATAATATCAACGTACCACCATAGATCACATTGTTCTTTACCATGTCTGCACGGGCGGCTGATGCCTTTTCCTCTTCGATCGAGTCCGGCTGGTACCAGTGTTCGTGTGGAATGAGACCAAACTCTACTTTCGCATCTGTCAGTTCAGTAACCCGGCTGCAAGACAACATATAGTTAGATCATTGAAGACAAATTTGGTCAGACCAACAATACTTTTTGAAGTTATCAGTGAAAGGCTGTTCGTTGAGGAAAATGTACGGATATTGGAATTTCTTGTTGAAACGGTCCTCCATCTGCTTCATGCTGACAATAATCCCGTTCAGGTCGCTGTTACGAGCTAATAGAGTAAATGTTAGAGCGGTACAAGTTGCTGTAGAGGCTTGAGCACAGACCAAGCATGACGATTGCTGCGGGTGCTTTACGCTCTTGCGGAGAGGTAGCATTGTTGTGGATGTAGTATTCATCAGGAACGGGGGTCTTGTAGGGCGGGCTACCTGATCCCCATTGATTTCTGAGGTTCTGGAGAGAAGTTGCTTGACCATAACCCTCATGAGTGAAGCTAAGGAGGTAGTGTAAACTAATCTGTAGTTCGCAAGTCAGCCGCTCTGTAAAAAATGTAGAAACTTCAATGAGAGCGCACTATTATGACCAGCACAAGGACGACATAACGCATAGGCGTCATCATTTTGGAACAGAAAGACGGGAGAACGAAAGAGAGCAACGGTTTCAAACTGTTATGGAGGCTGCGCTCCTTCACGTGTGGATTTAGGGTTAGGGTTGGCCTAGGCCCTGGACATCAGACTCGCGCCAAAGCACATCTTGTGCGTATCATGATGTAGTTATGTAGGCTGATTTGATTGTTTGTAATACTTCAAGCCCAAAAAGAATGACAAATGTAAGTACGTAGTATGTGTAGATGTACTGATTAACGAATGCTATTGCGTGACAAAATGCCATAGACAGCCTTGCCCAGCGGCTAGTCTATATGACGGTAAGTATTACACTACCCCTCCCCATTCTAAATGAATCATCATACAACCTAAATCGCGAAAGATATAATTTAAATCAATGAGTGCTATGTGAACAATGCTTCGAATTTTTTCAGGCACGAATTCGGGGAATAATCTGTAAATAACAGGGAGAATGAATGTCAGTCTTGAGAACAAGCAGTAATTGTAGATGTCGCACCAAATGAATCGCCAGGGTCGCATGCGCAGCGTCCTGCTGTCCACTGATCGCCCGACGGACAATGCTGGAACGGATCGTGTCTGTATCCGATATCTCGGAAGAAGTGAATTTGGTCTCTACGCGCAAATAGAGCGGCAGCAATACTGCGTGACAGCGGGTCAACCTCAGTTTAAAGCGGGAGGATTACCAAACTTACCTGTGCACAGGCTGAAATAGCAGATACGAGTGATTAGCATCGAAGGAGACAAATCATATCAAGACACGTACTGCATCGCCCCATCTCTGGAAAAAATCTATAAGTACCTGAAAAACCTGTCATGGAAGCAAGGAACGAACCTCGTAGTAGAATCCACCTTTGGATTCAAGGAAGTTGAAGAAGGTTTGATAAGCCTCACTTCTCCAAAAGTCCATATCCGCAATCTCAAAGTTACTCCAGACTGCAAGCCATCAGCAACCGAGACAAGAATGCACATAAGAAATGGTTACTGACAATGGCAGAGGTTGTATGTTTGTCCACCATCATTGGACAAGAAATCCATGGCGTTATGGTTTTCCACGTACTGTGGGTGTTCAGCAATGAACTCTGCGACACCGTGTCTCAGCCATGTCATTCGGGACAGGGTATTGGGCAGAAAATATCACCTTTCACAGTACTCCACAGGGTCGGTATTGTCGGTTCCCACTCAAACAGCGATATCGTGAAACCTGAGTCGTGAGTATCAGTAAAGAAGTCGAAAATACTCTCGAAAATCACATACTGTAAACCTTGTCATGCTCCTGCATATAGAGGAAGGGATCATAGTCGACATCACAGAAAAATCTGACATCAGGTCTAGCGAGTATCGAGGTCAGTCAACTCATACGAGATATAGATAAAAGAACATACTCGACTCTGAAATTTACACACGGCCGGGAATTACGTTTATTAAAAAAAAAGAACTCCGATTAGCGGCACCGACTGACCTCCAATAATACCGGTACGGTTGTAGAAGCTCGTGGTGAAAGAAGAACTGTTTTATGCGTGACATCAACTCCACATTCACATAGCACAAACGCTCGAACTCACTCCTGAGTTGAAACGACACATGTTACGGTAGCTGTGGGAGGCAACGGGCCGTTACAACCACTGATCTAAGTGGAGTGGAGACAGTCGATGCACTTACGGGACACTGCCTGGAAAAGAAGTCAGGCGACGGATAAGGTTGATTTTCATGAGGAGAGGACTCACCAGCGTAGATGATTCGTTGAGCCATCATTTTCTGTCGCCCTGCTCGGGCACGGTTCTCGTCTATCCAGTCAGGCTGGAACCAGTGGTCGTGGGGGATTAACCCAAAATGTATAGGGGCTCTTGTAAGCAGACTGACGCGTCTGTGGACCGAGGTTGTCAATGTAAGACGAGACACAGAAAACAGATATGACGCACTTCTTGAACTCATCGGTGAAAGGCTCTTCGTTAAGCAGAACCCAGGGATAATTGTAATGCCTATTGAAACGATCCTCGACGGACTGCATGCTGTTCACGACTCCATTCAAATCACTATTGCGTGCCAGCAAAACAAAGGATGCATTGGCCCTCTGGGTAGTTGCGGTGGTATTGAGATAGGTGTTCGTGATTTGTATTAAGGGTCGATCGTCATCAAGTGAAGAAGAAGACTTGTCAGTGAGATGTAATTGTTCGCCAATGTTGGTAGAGAGATGGCGGTAGTCTTCGAGAGCAATTGTAAGAATGTAATGAAGAGTAATCTAGAAGACATTTGAGATTGAATGCAGAAGAGATAGACGAATGCACGTACGACGATGACAAGGGCAAGGGTAATATACCGTTTAGGAGCAGAAATGGGGAGGAGGACGGCCATAGGAAGGGGAGTATCTGGGCCAGTAGTTAAAAATGGACCAGCCTATAAGTACTTTGAGAGAAATTGGATTGTCACTCTGCGCAGCCAGTGTTCTATATCCTATTTCCCCATTTGGTATGTGGAGTGTGTTTTACCAAAAATAAACAATAATTCTGACAAAAATATTATCCCAAAAAGGGAAATTCCCCACAAATTTATTTTCTCCTTTTACGCTGCGCTGCCTGCGGAAGTGCGCTGGAGCGGGACTTCCCACGGTTTCATCTGACTAAGCGCTATTTTTTTTCCCGATACGTGACGCGGTCAGCCTCTATACAAGCTGCAATGGCATCGCCCTCTCCCATAGCTGCCATTGACCCATATTCCGTCTCTCCCTCTCCCTCCTCCTCTTCCTCGTTCCCCTCGTACATTCCCTTCTCTTCCTACTTGAACCGTTTCTCAAAATGGCGGTCAGATCTCGGTCTTCCTAACCCAGGCTCCGTGGAGAACCTCCAGAAAGAAGTCAAAGGTACTAATTTTATTCATTCTTTTCCTTTAGTTTATTCACTTCCATCTTCTAGCCACCCATTTGACCAACTACATCTTCGATGGAGGTCGTGCAGACCTCACAAAAAGCATGTCCATGAACCCTCTCTTCCAGGTCACTCATTCTTTTGCCTTGGGTTCGCAAACAATGGCACCTTCCTACAATTTTGGGGCCATTTTCGCCAATGAGAAGGTATGTTGTCTCTCTCTCACACCTACTCTATTTCCTCACCCAATGTTTTCCAGATATTTCTTCAGGGAGGAGTCGACCATGATGGAAACGTCAGCGCTCGCGTAAATCAGGGATGGACACCCAGTCATGTCACCAAAGCACAAGCTCAAGTGTGTACTCACTCTATCTTTTATGCCGAGTGCATTCTGCTCACCACAAGGTTCATAGCTGTCGCAGCAGATGGGTCACAATCTCCTGCAGTTGGAACATGACTATTCAGGTCAAGACTTCAACTTGAACGTGAAAGCGGTCAACCCTTGGCCATTAGACATGACTGGTATCTTCGTAGGCAGCTACCTCCAATCTATCACCAAAAACTTGGCCGTTGGTACTGAATGGTTGTACCAACGCCAAACGCCCAACACCCCAGAACTGGTTTCTACCTATCTTGCCAAATACACGAGCACCGATAAGTCATGGATTGCCACTGCACAGGTGCAACCTGCTGGTATCGTGCAGGCAACGTATTGGCAGAAGTTGAGCGAAAAAGTCGACTTTGCGGCAGATCTTCAGCTCATAGCCTCCCCCATGCGTCGGGATGCTTTGGCCACCCTTGGTGCCAAATATGATCTCCGCCTTTCCACCTTCAGGGCCCAGGTCGACTCAACGGGAAAGGTTTCCGCTTTGCTTGAACAACGTTTCACGCCCATGTTCGCGTTCTTAATGTCGGGAGAAATCGACCACTTTAAGGTATGTCTCCAGCAAGCTTGATAGCACCGTGTTTTGCTCACCCTCGTTTGCAACAGAACGCTGCCAAGGTTGGTGTGGGTGTAATGATTGAAAGCTCTGTGTTGACACAGGAGGAGATGGAACAGCAGATGCAGATGCAGATGCAACAGCCGACCCCGCCATTATGAGATTGAGTACTATATCTTAATACGATACTTAGTAGATTGTCTCTTTAAGAGTCTTTATCAATAACGATGTATCACGCGCTCTGCTCACCTTAATGTGAATGGACGGATTTAGAACGTGTCTTCGCCGCTTCTTAGAAATCGCTGCCTAGGGTCACACTACCATGAACAACGATGTCCTCCTTGAAGTAACTGGTCTGTCATGCCGTACCAACAAAGGATTACCTATATTCTCTGATGCAGACTTGAACGTAAATGAAGGTAGTAGATACGTACCGTGTTTGATAATTGCTGATTCGTCTATTCAGGTGATGTCGTTGTACTTCAAGGCAAAAGCGGGTCGGGAAAGACCACGTTCTTGAAATGCCTCGCTCACCTGAACTTGTACACCGGTCGCATTCTGCATCGCGGAAAGTAAGTTGCGCTCGTGATTTCGACTCTCTTCGAAGTTCTGACTTGTGGCGAAATTGAAATTATCACTGACAAGCACTCCCAAATCATACGGTATGTTCTACACATGTCAACCCCTCATCTGACCTGGTTCAGGTAATCATATCTTCTATGCTGCACACAGGTGTGCCGCTCTACCGAACGAAAGTGTCATATGTACCGCAACGGCCTCCAGTGCTTCCTGGCACGCCTAGAGACTTCCTCAACACGGCGTTATCGTTCAAAGCTCGGAAGAACAAGCAGTCCAAGACGTCTCCTGCTGAGGCTATTCAGAACCCCATCGAGGTTGCGAGCTCCTGGGGAATCGATTCCAATCTCTGGGATCGAGAATGGTCTAATCTCAGTGGAGGAGAAATACAAAGAATCGCACTCGCGATAGCTGTGGGTCTTAATACCGCCGAGCTCCTTCTACTAGATGGTACGTGAACAGTTTCATTTCCATAATCGACCAGTTCTGCCAATACTAAACGCCAACTTTCTCTTTTAGAACCTACTTCAGCTCTCGATCACGAATCGTGTTTATCAGTCGAACAATACCTTCTGGACGAGCTTCGTTCAGCCGAGAGCACTTTGAAAGCAATCATTTGGATCACACATTCTCCGGAGCAAGCTGGACGTGTTGGAACAAGACATTTTCAATTCTCCGGAGGAAGGTGTCGTGAGGATCCAACCCCACCGGTGTAACTAGGTATCTGGTTGGCTACTGCATCATCTACCTACAGCTAAAGCGGTACTCTGACGAGCACTCTCCCACTTTTCCGATTTTTTTGCGAAGTAGCTGGTCGCAAGGATGGTATTGTTTGGTACGGTGACGCTGATGATGCAGAGATTCATATGCCCGTGGATATAACGCAGGATACCATAGTCGAAGGAGAAGGCTATTCGAGATTTTTCACATTCTATTTGTTATGCGGATGCAGATTCTGATCGAACACCAACACCGTACAGAATACCTGGGACTATACATAAACGTTCAGAATTGAAATCTACTCACTAATGACCGTTAAGCTGCGGGATGAGGATCGTGGCTAGCCTGGGCCCATACATATCTTGTCCCTGGAATTCATTTCGCTTTTCTCTTCTGGTTTCACGATTGCTTCGCTCCCTAGGCTGCCATTCATCGATATTCATCATGCACCCACGCAGACCCACGCCTTGTCTTCCATTTGCGCAGCACTTCACTACTTACTGAACACAGCTTGATACCTACTAGCCCTACTAGCGGCGGATACATGGAAGACCAGGGAAGACCTTACACTAAGTACATATGTGGGACTAATTATCGTCGGCACCGATGAGCACTCCGCAGCAGCGCTGTTCCAATTCTAAAGTAATAATAGTGCGTAGATCCTTGCACTGCATCTGTCCTGATCCTGACAACCGCTCAATTTTCCGCACATCTTGTACAATGTGATCGACTGGCCAGGAGAGCGGCCTTACCATTTCAGACATACTAATATTCAAACATTGAATACAAAGTGGGACGTCTGGTATTGGCTTCAATGGTGCCCGTGGCCTACATGGGCACTGGCAGGGCATTGCCTTATCCCAGTCTTAACATGTAACACCCGAGCCTGACGCACTTGCAAAGCAACCTGAGATGCTGGAACAGGTTCATATTCCACATTGCACTGCCAGGTGGATATGACTTCCCGGCCACGTCAGGGAGATAGTAATCAGCTATTCAGAAACAAATCGGCATTGAGTAGACTAAGAAAGCTGCGTTAAATTTAATATTAATAAGTAGTAACTGTTACACGCGAAGTTCAAGGACGCGAGTGGACAGGAAGCTGGAACTCGCGTGAACTGCGCTGTGGGCACGTGATCATTACATTGCTAGATACAACATGCTTGGACTCGACGACTACGGCAGCGGTAGCGACAATGACGAAGATGTGGGCTCACTCAACGCTTCAAAACCCAAAGCCTCATCCTCCCAGACAAAGAAAAGCTCGTTAGCTCTTCCTCCTCCATCGGCAACTCCTTCCAAGACCCCAGCAAAAACCAAGAAGAAGATCACCATTGGTCTTCCCTCTCTCAAACCACCGGTAGATGACCATGATGATATAGATCAAGAGAGACCTGCACCAAAGAGACCTCGACTAGAGGCAGGCGCGGGCTCTTCTTCGCTATTATCAATGCTACCTGCTCCAAAGCAGAAAAATCCTGTAGCTCCAACCCCGGAGCGAGTGTTGGGGGCAGGAAAAGGGCCTGGCTTGGTTTTCAATACGCCTAGAGTGACCTCTAACTCTGAGTTTGCTTCACATGGCTCGTTGAATGAAGAGGAAGGGGCTGAAATAGAGCCGAGTGCTGCCTCAGAAACGACCAATCCGGTGACGTTGTCTTCAACAACTTTCTCTTTCCTTCCACCGTCTCTAGCAAAGGGAAAGGCGAATATCTCATTGGAGGAAAGCAAGCCTCGAGTTCCTTCACGGACAACACAAATCTCTGCAGCTCCAGCCATGGATTTCTTTTCGCTAGGTCGGTCATAGGTCTTTCATTAGTTCGGGTTTCTTATTCACCGCAAACAGGGTCTTCTTCACGGTCAGCACCTCCAAAACCTTCGAACTCGACACCTGCTTCCACATCAGCCCCTTCAACGACCGTATCTTCTGCACCTGATATCCCTTCTTTCGAAGTTCCGGAACCTTCTATATATGACCCTTATCCTGGCTATTACCAGCTTCCTTCAGGTAGCTGGGCGCAGCATGATCCAGCGTACTATGAAAGCTTCAGGAAAAAGTGGGAGAAGGAATACAATGATCAGGTTCGGGCACTAGAGAAGGGGACTGCTAAAGGGTTTGAGGGCTACGACAACGGTGATGTAGAAGATGTCGATGCCGCGAAAGAAATGGAAAGGGCCAAGTTGGAAATCAAGGAAAGAGAAGACAGGAAAGCTATTACAAAGGGCGCTGAAGGTGCTCCAGCCAAGCCGAAGATGAACATCACAGTGAGTTGTTATGCTTTTTGTGATTTAGATGGAAGGATTGAAACACCATCCCAAGGCTGCTAAACTTAGTGGAAGAGCACGCTCTCGGCATCAGCTTGCTACGCTTCTAAACGAGGCATACGAGAATCGTGAGGCACTCGAAGAGAAGATTGCAGAGGGCAGACGGAATCGCAAGGAAGCAGGGAACAAATATGGTGAGTTTCGTTCAGATACAAAAGTTCATTTCGAATGCTAAGGAGTATTTAGGTTTCTAAACGTCCTTCTCTTCAATCCTCTCATCGAATGTATACCACCATTTATGTGTTGCAATACCAACGTAATGTATTCTGGCGTCTTGTACAGAATAGGACGACTAGAAAAACGGACTAAATGCTATACAGTATGAGTATAGCCGCTCAGCACAGCACAAAGAGTAAAAGTACAATAGAGCAGATCGGGTATGAACAGGCAGCGCGAAAATGAAGGGTGTGACTTATTTCGCCCCAGCGGAGAATTCTGTTTAGAGATGTTATTACTGCTGTACAGCAAGTTGAGCAAGATGGATACGTACTGGTAACAGATTTAGTGCCCTCTGAGATGGCGTGTTTGGCAAGTTCACCAGGAAGAATGAGGCGGACACTGGTTTGAATCTCACGCGACGAGATAGTCGACTTCTTTGAATACGTTGCCAGCTCTGAAAGACGCGTCTAAATATGAGCTGTTAAGAGGAAGTGTAGACATACTGGACGCCTCAGTAGCGATACGTTCGAAAATATCGTTGACGAAGGAGTTAAGAATTGCCATAGCCTTGTTCGAGATACCGGTGTCAGGATGAACTTGCTTCAATACTGCAATGGTGGGGTGTCATGCGCGAGCGACGACATAGGTAGATCTATCCTTGCGCACCTTTATAGATATAAGAACTGTAGGTCTCCTTTCTCGATTTCTTGCGCTTCTTTTTCTCTCCATCAGCAGGAGCAGCAGCCTTGCTCTTGCTCGCTGTCTTCTTGGCGGCTTTAGAGCCTTCTGTCTTCGCGGGTGCTTTACCCGCGGTAGAAGCAGGAGCTTTCGATGCAGTAGAAGCGGGCTAATTAGATAGGGCCAGGTGAGAAGATATGAATAAGAAATCTATATTATACACACTTTGGGGGCCATGACTATAAGTTAGAGGAACAGCTGATATTCACTTGCGGTAGATGGTGGTAAAGGATAGAGATGAAGAACGCGTTCAACAATCCTGACGCGTGAATAAATACACATCAAACCAGCACGTGATCTGCGCGCGTCCATTCGCGTCGCGGGTCAGCGCGGGTCCCGGGAGTGCTGGGGAGTGCTTAACGAATCAACGGTCACCCGCTCTCCGTAAATACTAAAATGTCAATTCCAGGATTTACATACATGTCATAGCTTCGGTATTGCAATGGGCCAGACAAGGCCAACCAGACCAGTCATGCCTACTACACCAGTGTCATCCACACACCACAAGATTAATGTTTTCATGTCCCTCCAATGACCGTGTATGGTATTTGTACGACCCACGATAAGAGGATTTCTGGCTCGATATTCGAAGGTGTGGATCTGCAACTCTGGATTGTGGTTCACGGCTGCTTCAAGCATCATCAGGGAAGTCAAAGGACCATGAACAAGTCTCTCTATTTAACACGATACGATCAGTAAAAGCCACTTGTACGTAAAGAATCAGAGCTTACCGGGATACCCCTCGTGTGTTACAGTATAGTCCTTATCCAGATGAATATGGTGTGCGTTCCACATTAGGGCAGAAAAACGGAAAAGCGTTGTCAGAGAAGGGGTATATTGGAAGGTGAAATCAGAGGAAGCGGGGAGTTCTTTTACTGTGAAACTATGCTGAGCAAAAATGTTATTTCAAGTGAGATACGGACATACTCTCTCGTGGCGGCCTACTCCCTGATTGTGCGTCAGGAAGGTATACATGCATTCTCTCCTCCAAGAGGGATGGGCGAGTCTTCCCAACCATAGTGAATTCAATCTTCTTATTCACAAACAGCATAGGTCGGCCTTTATCGAAGCCCTTCTTCTCTATCGAATCTACTGACCAGGATGCAGACACCCTCTCTCCAATGAGAAGAGGGTTCTTTGCATCCCATGTCAGCTTCCCACTCACCCACATTCTTCGTGTGAATGGGTCCGGAGGGCCAAACTCGCCATCAGTTCCATCAGGCTTTAATTGCGATTCGGGAGTGAGGAAGTGAAAGAAAGCGATATGGTGTCCGTAACCAAGCGGTGTGGATTTCTTAGGAGCATGAAAAGGCTTTCGTACACCGTCTCGAGTAGGCAAGGTAATGTACAAATCAGAAACACGCTCAGGGTGTAGCGTGTCCTCCGTATGTAAGTGCTTGGGTGTGGCTATCCATTCATCGAGCGCCTCCTGGTTGACGATTTGAGAACGAGATTCAGCATCGAAGTCGGTAGTTTCTAAAGCAAGGAAACGTCGTGCAAGAAGAGGACGTTGGAGACTAGGAAGACGTCTGACACAGTTTCTGAACATTATGGTGGGGAATTGGGTGGGGTAGCATGGGATAGTTGGATTTCGGTTTATATCATATATGATCGGCGACATAATTCAATCACACGGTCAGAAATTGGAAGCAAGCTTATAGTATGTACATATTCTAGTAAGTAGTGCTCCTCCTCCTACAAACACTACGTAGTGGAAGAAGCATCTGACTACAGTGGCTTCTTCTATAGTTTGAAAATGGTGTAGGGTATACTTAGCTAGGAAGAGATTGGGTATAGTGTTTACAGCCAGATTTATCCAAGATGTTAGAAAGAACGACATGAGCACTTAAATACCTTGACGCCCTGAAAATTCTGCGGCATAGTAGCCATAAGGACTCAATAAAGTCGCTAGGCGTGGAAGTACATGCAGCTGGAATTCCTTAAACGGAAATTCTTCTCCGTCAATGGAGAGGTTCCCTTTTGGTGTTAGGGGCTTTATACGGTATGCCTGGGCTTTGACATAATGCAGCTATATAGAGACATTATTGAGCTGCTTTTCAAACAGCTAAAGGAGGGAACCTACGTGGTCATGCCAATATTGTCTGCCTTCAGCAGCGCCTCCAAAAGATGCCAAGATTTCGGACCGTGAGGACTTGGTCTTAAGAAAGAGGTAACTAAGCCTGGTGCCAGCCAATATAGTCTAGAGGCTCAACTCACAGTCGTCTGAATGGCAATGTCAATCAACCCATCGTCCGGTAGCGAAACGGGGAAGGCCATCAAGTCACTAATAATCATTGAAAACCACAATCACCAGGGTGAATGCACACACGTACCGTCCCACATAGGGCCCTTTACCAGCGTAGAGATAGAGTAAAGGTTCATCGAAGGTAGTCCACCCCTCATTATCCTCGGACGTTAAGTCCGGAAAAATGGGGCTATCATCCGGTTCAACAACGTTCGGGGCCGAGGTTGCAATGTCTGCTCTATCAGATTGACGGCGGGCCTTCAAAGTGTCCACCATCTTATTCTTGTCGTGCTCTGCAAGTTTATATGATACTTGAACTTTGCAAGGCTTGAACTTGAGGACTGTGCACGAATGAGTAACCGCAGTATCAAAATAACATACAACTACTCACGTCCTCGCAGCATGCCGTATATAAAGCGAGTATCGCCCATCCAACGTAAATCGTCTGTCCCAATGTCAAGGTCGGCCATTAGGCCGACAGCCTGGGACATGAAGGAAATCGCATTCTTGCCATCTTGCCTGAAGCAAAAGACATCGACATTCATTGGGAGACCTGAAAACGACTTTTAAGTCATCTCAAATATTCAAAGGCAAAATGACACACCTTTCAAAGCATTTAAACATGCAGCCGCTACGTCAAACCCGTCCTGAAGTAAGGATGAGCCACCGCTTACACGCACGAAAAATTGGCCGTACCTTGATTCCTAAAAGGTTTAGAGAAAGACCATTTCCAGAGCCTGTCGGTATAGGTGCAACTGGTGTGCGCAGTGCTTTACGAGGGTGCTCGTGGTTAGCAAAACCATTCAAGACTTCGTGTACAAGGCCGTCGCCTGACACTGTCAGTATCGCATCGAACTCTTCAAGAGGCAGTGATTTTGCAATATCATAAGCATGCCCTCTTCCAGAGGTGTCTATCAAGAGAGTCAGAGAAAAGGCATGAACTAGCCGGCGGATGCTTACGAATGACGTCCAGAGTACATCCAGCCGCTCTGAGAATAGGTTCAACAACTTTGTTGAAGACAGCGATGCCCTTTCCCTACGTGAATATTTGCATTGAATACTTGGCCCTCATCCTAGTAAACATACGAACCACACCACCATTGGGATTTACTAGAACTTTTAGTCGACGACCTCGTTTGACACCTAGAACTCGCAAGATTTAGTTCAGTAGTAGGTGATAAAGCGCTTATGAGCACCTTCATATGCTTGGTTGAGGACAGTGTCAGTCCATTGAACTGCTAATTCGTCTTGACTATCCTGGACCCGACCTTCTTTTCGAACCATAATAAGACCTTTCCTCTTCTTCCTCCCCAGATAGGTGAGTTGTAAGGTGTGAGCCTCAGAGTCATAAGAAGCCGCTATGACTTGACGCAGAGGAATTTCACGGTCAGTTTTATGTGCTGTAAATTGTCAGGCTTAGGATATAATACATGTCAGAAAGCACGAACCTCCGGATTGTATAACGAGTTTAGAGTCCCTCAGCAAAAAGCCAGTAGGCTTTCCCGCTATAGTTACTTTCAGGACCTGCTTTGAGTCCGCCATTCCACAGACACTGGTGAGGGTAAGGGACAAGAGAGACAAAGACCCTGGAAAGACTTGCTCAGGAAGTACAAAGAAAGTATGTACTACTACTTGTCGCGACTCTGCTCACTTACATAAGACACGGCACGCGGGAGCTCGGAAGTCTGGAAGCAGGCTGACTTCCTGAGACTACCGCCGGTTCCACTGACAACTGTGGGCCAGTGACTCATGTTCAACTTCTTGATAAGGTTTCGAACGATGATGGATCCGTAGATAGCATATTTGGATGGTCATCTTTGAACCTCATACGATTTATTTCTAAAATTATCGCGAAATTGCAGCTGTAATCGAGTACTGAGTCACTAGTAATGGCGCCATATGATTTAGTACATGACTCAGTCTAAGCATCTCATGATCGTTGTCAGATTTCCGAGATATCTATTTAAGGTTGGCCATACCAGCAGACCTCCCAGTATTCTAAGACACCCGGGGAAGTTCAGAATGGTTCATTCAATTGCTGAGCAAGGTAAACAAATCATTCGCTGATCCTTTCTGACTTCTGGAGTTTAACAATTGTCGTTAGGCTTTGGGAAAGGAACCAATGAACTATATGACAGGTAAGTTCTACTATGTACTTCACTGCTAGCTACAGAATGCTGATCTCGTGCTGATATTCAGAGCGCGTCCATCTTATCAACCGAATGCGATAGCACTCATACGCACCTCAATCCGATCCACTCCTCCGTTCAATGTTGTCGAGTGAGTATATTTACCGATTCCAAAAACCCATTGGTTGAATATGTATCTGGTTAGGATTGGTTCGGGTACCGGAATTTTCACTAGAGCATTCCTGGCTCACCCTGAATGTACGAACGACATCAAAGAACTCAAAGCCGTGGAACCGAGTGCTGGAATGCGCGAGGTATTCACCAAGACAGTCCAAGACGAGCGGGTTTCTGTTCGAGATGGTTCGTTTGATACCACTGGGGTAGAGGATGGATGGGCAGATCTCGTTGTCATAGCTCAGGCAAGTATGGCATCTGTTCAGATATGAGATCACAAAAGGCTGAGGTCTAGCAGGCCTTTCATTGGGCACCAAACTATGACCGCGCTTCTGCAGAGTTCGCGAGGATCCTGAAGCCCAACGGTATCGTCGCCTTCATCTGGAACTTGGAAGACAGGTATCAATCACTCTTTCTTCTAGCTCTTCACATAAATCTGATCTACTGTGAAGAGAATCGGCGAAATGGGTAGCCTCTTTGCGCAGCCGTATTGAACAACACGAGAACGGGACCCCTCAATTCCGTCTTGGATTATGGCGTCAAACCTTTGATACGCCATCCTATCAAAAATCCTTCGAGCCTCCTGAAGAGACTGTGTTTACTTATGCTCTAGAGACTACAGCTGAACTCACAGTGGAGCGTGCTTGCAGTAAGAGTTACATTGCTGTTCTCCCAGTTGACGAGAAAGAGAAGGTTGTGGCGGATGTCAAAGCCATTTTAGACAAGGGAGAGGATAAGGAGTGGATTGATGAAGAGAAAGGCATTTTCAAGTATCCATACAAGACATTTGTAGTTATCGCTCGCAGGAAGTAAAAGAGGAGACAAATAGATTTCCTCGGTAGAATTACATAATCATAGTCAAAGCTTGAAAAAGGTGTGACCGACGCGTGACAGACGCGTGCATGACATAATCATTAATGCTTGTTGATGTGTGAGCGACTCGTGTGAATTCCTAAATTCAAGGTCCGAACCACTCTCCCCTCATATAAAGGCCAACTCGCAGCGTCCTTCGACACTCGCACTCTCTTCCTTCAACTATCACCATCCTCCTAGATCTGTATGTATATCCTTTCTCTTGTCGTGTACATCTGTTAACTCCAGTGCAATTCTGTTTCAGATATTCTACTTAGTATGGCCCCCAAAGTACGCATGGACTAGCCCTTCCTCCTGTGTTTTGCTTATTGACGATCGAGTAGCCCGCTTCTACTGCATCCAAGGCCCCAGCTTCTACTGCCGGTAAAGCACCGGCGAAGACCGAAGGTTCTAAAGCCGCCAAGAAGACAGCGAGCAAAAGTAAGGCCACTTCTGGGGCCGATGGCGAGAAGAAGAAGAGAAAGAAAACGAGAAAGGAGACCTACAGCTCCTATATCTACAAAGGTACGCCTGGTATCGCTGGTCGTGCTCTTTGATGATCTCAACGATGTCGTGTGACAGTCCTCAAGCAGGTGCATCCTGATACCGGTATCTCTAACAAGGCTATGGCTATTCTCAACTCTTTTGTGAACGACATCTTCGAGCGGATCGCAACTGAGGCGTCTAGTGCGTTGTACTCTCCAATCGTTGAGATGTTCTGCTTTATTCATGTTCATTCACAGAGCTTGCCTCGTATTCCAAGAAGTCGACGATCTCATCGCGAGAAATTCAAACCAGTGTACGCCTTATCCTGCCTGGTGAACTTGCGAAGCACGCTATCTCTGAGGGAACAAAGTCGGTGACCAGTATGTTGCTTCTTCCCCTTGATCTATGCAAGTTTCCTAATCTCTGCGACCTAGAATTCTCTGCTGGTGCGAAGTAGACTGGGGCATATATGTATTATCATGGCTATCTTTATTATACTGTTGTGTCATTAGTGTTCATCTATTGGATTTGTGACTTTATGTGATTGCACACCGTGGGCGATTGTGAGAGTCGGAGAGAAATTGTCTTTTATAACCCGACGTGCACTTCGCATCGTATATCCAAGTACGTAATGGGGGGGAGCAGGAGGCTCTATCGAGCCTCGAATTGAACCACTACAGAAACGTTGAGTAGGGCAATAACAAAACGAAATAGAAATGGACGCACTTCGCCTGGTACGCTTTTTATACATTATTCGATGACCGCACTCTCGGCAACGTATTGGCTCTCGAGACTTGATCTCGTTTTTTGCCCCGCAATCTTTATAATTGAAGAACATTGGATGCTTTCTAGTTCAAAGAAATAAAAGCAGCATACCAGCACACAAATATTCCATTTCCTGTCTCGGCATCTGCATCTGCATTCCACCTCCCATTGAATTGGGATTCCCATAGGATTGCTGGTCGTTTGTGTTCATGGTCAGAGGAGAGAAAAGGAATCAACAGGAACAAACAAAATATCGAACGCGTCTCAAAAAGTTTGCTTGAACCTGCTCCTCTCAAAGGTCGCGATGGCCACCTTTTCCCCTTCCCCTGCTCCTCGTCGTTCCGCACGTCTTCGTCAACTTCCAACATCCCCACCACGTCGTCCACGTGTCGGTCATGGTTCACGTTTCGATACTCCAGCTCGTATACTCGATAGAAATGGTCTTCCAAATGACGATGTTTCAATTGCCTCTTCCATGGACGTTGATGAAACAAACTCCGCAACATCAGAAAGAAGTGCTTTAAGAGCTGGCGGAGAAATATTGTTTGCAAAATCAGATCAGCTTTCTGTCTCTTTCTATGCAGAGCTACCGGTGGAAGTCTCGCAGATCCTAAAGAATGCCGGTTCGTGATATTATTTATCTTAGGTGTATGTAGTCTTATTGCTCGATGAAGACTTCTACAGAGACTTGTACTCTGGAGAGATAGATACTCTTACTGGCTTCGCCTTAGTTGCATCTATGCAGACGTGTTTTGTATGGCAACATGCTCTGGTTCGTAAATGCTTTATACCCTAGTTTATTTTGTATTCTGAAGCTTCCACTCTAGGCTCTAAAAGGCATACCCACTTGTTATATATTTGCTTGCCCATGGGATTATAATCAAACGAGCCCACCGTTCCATAGCCTAGTCCCCTACGGTTCTGGTCGTGAGCCTGGTCTTATTTTGATATCAACCACCGGTGAAATTCGATTCTGGGACAGTATTGGGATAGGCCTTGCTGGAGGCGACCGCTATTCTACTACCTATCTCGGGCTGTCCTCCGAAGATCTTGTCACAAGTCTAGTCCGAGCGGATGTAAGTTAGCTACGTCTCAGTTACGAGCTCGATTAACGTCTTTCTAGCCTCAGACCTACATTGTATCCACTACATCAGGAACTCTATTTAGACTAACATTGACCTCAACCGGTGGAAAATATCACTTGACATCACACCCATTTTCAAAACCTGGGCCTTCCCTTTCACTATCCCGGCTCATCCCTTCCATATTCACACCGTCTTCATCAGTAGCCAATCCATCTCACATTACACCGGAGCCTGGCAATGTCAATGCGGTTGCTCTTGGAGCTCCGACGGTAGACGGAGGCAGGGAAATATGGACCTTGATTGACTCCAGAGTGCAAAAGTGGGACATAAAATTAGAAGGATGGGAGGAGATTCTCGTTGACGAAGATGTAGCCGAAGTTCTTAAGACAGCAATACGGAAGACATTCGGTGGTTCCGTCGAAGAAGACGATGCAAAGCTGGATCTTGAGTTGGTGGATTTAGTAGTTGATGGGTACGCCTGCATCATCATACGCGAATGCAGCGACGCTTATCCCTTTTTAGCGCGAATAAACTGGTTGTCCTGGTGTCTTATGCAGGCCCAGAGGAGGACAATATTATGGCCATGGATGCAACTGGAATTAGGCGAATCTACTCCATGGCCCAGTTGTCACACCTGGGCGACACTTTCAAGGTTGACACAGTGAGGACTGTGCCTTATCAAAGCGTGAGTGTTGAAATCTTCATTACTAACTCGATGCTCATCTCTTTTCAGACCTCATCTTCAGGTGCTCCGATGCACCCTAGATTGCAGCTCCTACCAGATGGTTTGCTCGTCAGCATTCAATTTGGGGATGCAGTGGCGTTATGCGCAAGAGGTGATACAGAGCATTAGTGACACTCATACTTACGCGGGAGCTGACTGGCGCGTTGTTCTTTAGAGTCTGACTACCAAGAGCGGCTTGAACTCAAGTCTGCTACTGACCGAACGCTGGGCGTTGGTATCATGCAGAATGATAGCACAGTTTTGGTGCTTACTGCAGCAACAATGATGAAAGTCCATGTCGATGTTGACAAAGTTTTGGCTTTTGATTCCGAGTACTTCCTGACCATCTTCTTTTTTTTCGCGCCGTTCCTAATCATTTCGAACAGGACTGGGCGTGCGCACCTCATTAAATCAATCATGTCGCAAGCTATTCTGTATGGGTCGCTTTCCAATGTGAGTTGCCGTTGCCAATCATTCTGACAAGCGCTCACAAAGAAGATTCAGAACCCTCTTCACTTCAGTTTCCCACCTGAAGTTGATGAAGAAAGCTTGATGCAGGGGGCAGAACAATTGAGCGATGCTATCCTCGAGTCTGGTGAGATACATACATGTCGAAACTACCTCTTTATAAACCACCTTGCTAGACCCGGAATTGGTACGGAGCAACCATGATATAACCTCTCAATTGAAGACTCGGAAGGAGCGCCTCAATTGGCTCATCCAGTTCATTAATGACAACGCGGTGCTCGTCAAGGTAATAACAGTTTTCAAAGATAGTGATTGCCTTGTTCTGATGCCTTTGCCTGACAGATATCGCAGCGGTGTCGACAGAAGCTCGCTACCGATGCAGAAAAACTGAACGCCGCATACCACCTGTGGTTGCGGCACAATGAATTTCTCGCGTGAGGCATTTATCTTACCTTTGCAATACATCTCATAACGGTTTTCCTTCTAGTACAGCTCCCACACACAGTGTTCTTAATGATGCAGTGTATGGGTATATGGTAGATGTCGGTGAAGCCCATCATGAAGATTATATGCGTGCTTTCTTCCGTCTTCACATTGGCGACCTCGGGCTATTATTGCAAAGAGTACCTGATGTCACACTCAACGCGGCCCAGCAGACTGGTAGGAATATAGCCATGTTGCTGCCAGAAGCAAACCGTGTATTGCTGGTATGTGAATGGAGACACCATCTGCACAGTAGCTTACACAGATTCCTTACAGACTGCCCTCACGTCCGCCTTCGAGCATAGGGAAGAAAATCTTATTCTCTACGGTATCGACCTCCCAATGATTAAGCCTTGGACGAGCGAACCTGCCATCATTGACGGCACTCTGGCGTTGTTTGACACTACGACAAGAGTGTCCGACTCTCCAGCCGCGGATAGCAGGGCGCTGAAGAATTCCGAGCCCAATACTCAACTACCAGATCTTACATCAATACTCTTTGCGTGCATTTCAGAGAGAATAGACTGGCTGACAATGTGTGTAGTGCTGGATTTTCTGATATCAATGCTCTGATTCCATGTTGGTTATAGTTCCGTAGGAGCAGACGAACCAGGGGTCGAGCGGAACCTGCATGAACTACAACAGAAGTTTGATTTACTTCGGCCGGAATCTCTAGAAACTTTGCGTGCGTTTTCTCATTGATCCCCCCGTCTTCACCTCGTTTATGTATTTTGTAGGACGTCATGGCTACGCTGAAGCGGCATTTGCTCTGGCCGAGAAATACCGTGATTTCAGCTCACTTGCTGCTTTATGTCACAGAGACATCGTATATCCGCCTGAGGAAAATCCCAATCTTCCCAGAATACAGGCCTATATTGAGCGCTTCCAGACTCAATTTACGGCTGAACTTTATCGGTGGTACATTCAACATGGTAAGCACTTACCTAGGCCGAAAAAAATTTGCCACTAAAGAAACCTTTTCGTCAGGCGAAGTCAGGGCATTGTTCGCACAGGATCCAACCTACAGCACTTACATTGACAAGTTTTTCGAAGAGAATCCTGCCAATGCAATATCATGGATTCAAGATTTGAGTAAGAGACGTTATGAAGATGCTGCGAAGGCGCTTCTTGCAGAGTCAGAACAAGCGGTAATGCTGAAGGTTAAGCATGTAAGTTTGACTATTCATTCAAGGAGGGTTGAGTTGTTTATGCGACGTTGTATAGCTTGAACTCAGCATCGGGAAACTATCACACCTTGCACACTTGCTGGAATCAGATGAAGCTGCAGATGAAGGACTTTTAGACGGTGAGCTTTAATGTGCAAGATTTCTGTTTATAATCTCCTCATGTGGTCGCTTAGCATTCCATGATGATCTTGATTTTGTTGGCGTACACGAAACCTTACTAGAAGAATTCAATGTCGTTCTCGGTAACATTCGCGGAAGGCGGTCTCTCGACACGCAAATCGACACAATTGTGAAGGAGAAGGGTTCAACTTTGTCCGACAGGAAGGAGATGACTCTCGTGCGCCATGAATCTCCGTTCCACTTCATTCACTCAAGTACTCTTCCAGATCTTCAAGAATCTTCTTCGGGAACTGTTGCAGGGCAAAGCCCTATCGATTGAAGATGCTGTTGACGTACTGACTCTGAAAGACAACTTTGATACTGTCGGTGACTATGCTACAGCATTGCATCTTCTAGCGAGATGCCAGGTAGGCTCAACTGCGATTTCCTGTTTCTCTACCAAGCTCTAAGAAAATGTTTTACAGCTACCCGAAGCCCGTAAACTTGCAGCGTTCCGAACTGTCTGGCGGCGGATCTACATTCACGACGAGTTTGTGTTGAAATGCCTTACTTTCCCGCTTCTGCTAATATATAACTATATAGCTGGGATGCAATACGAAAAACGACCAATGTCACTGATACCGAGTTGAGCCACAGGTTCCAGAACACGGCACTCTACAACACGCTCCTCGAGATCCTACCAAAAGATTACCAACCCGAAGGTTACGAAACAATACCTGACGTTGCTCTGATTGTGCCCACTGCCGAGGAAATTGCCTCTCGATGGCCTGGTATGCCCCAGGACCAAATCGAAAGAGTGATTGAAGATTATAATGTCGAGTGTGATAAATTAGGAGAACTGGATCTGAACGATGTGTATCATCGTGTACGAGAGTTGGCGGCGCAGGATGTTATGTGGAGTCCAGAGGACCTATAAAAGTATCGTATGAGCTGGGGTGTTTGTATAATGCTTGGTTGTAGTGCACCACCAACTGTCTCTTTTGTGACCGAATATCTTGTGTAAGATAGTTACTATTATTTTGTCTTCCAAAAGGTCAACCATCTCGCGATGCGAGAGGGGAGCTTGTGATATTCGACCCGAGCTGCAAGCGCAATGTTGGCCAGATTCTGGGCACGCCAAATTTCCGTGTACTCGTCAATGCGCGTCCTCTCTTGTGTGAGCCATTGCATGTAGAATTCGGACAAAGCATTTTCTTTGTCCAGGGAGGAAGCTGTGGAGGGAAGGCTGGCAAGAACGGCTTCTTTAGCTGCTTCGAAACGTGTGTTACTCTATCCAGGTGGTTCAGCACATTGAATTCAGGACGGGAGATGAACACGTACATCCACCCAAAAATTCTGACTATAATCATCAAGTTGCTGCCTTTGAAGTTTCCATTGCAACTCATGGGCACTTTCGTTGGCAGGTTCAGGATCGAACTCCTGTAGAGAGTAAGGATGATAGAGAAGAGGAGGAGCAGCGGGAAGTTGAACGTCATCGTAAATGACTGGACGTAGATGTGATATAGGGTGTGGTGGTCCCACTAGCGCTTTGCGTACTTGAGCAGAGCCATGAATAGATCGATATGACCAGAAGAGGCGTGAGCACCGTATTGATGATGATCGTTGCAGGAGAAAATCCATGCCGTGCCCCGCGCGTGGATGTGTTGGTGTATGTACACGGTGTCCTCACTAATTATTACTCTTCTAAGCTCAAACTTTCTGCTGTCTTTGACAAGATACATCTAATTCAAATCATGAATCCTTTTTAGTCGTGTGGTCACTAAGTACTTGTGCTGGAGAACGTAATTTATAGCTATGCACGGTAGACCCCTAATTCTGACTCGCGATGGCTCATGCAAAAAATCTGAGGAGCGACTTTTTCATCACTGCGCGTGGCGGCAGACCTAGGTCTTCAACAATGTCGTCCCACAAGCCTCCTTTTCCCGGCGGAGTTGATGAAGGAGTTATTGTCTCGACCGGTGGTGCAAGTGTCAACGAAGAGGAATCGAGTAAATTATGAGAGGGGCCTCCGTCGCGGTGTGTTTCTGCGCCACCAATGACAACCATTTTGGGTAAATTATTTTCGACTGGTTCGGGTGCGGCTGAGGAAGAGTCCCAAAAGTCCGGAGCATAAGGCTGAGATGAAATTCGTCAGTTATATATTTATTAAACACATTGCGTGAGCAGACTCGGAACCAATCGGACGCGTGCAGGATGAACAATAAAAACAGGAAAAGAGGCTTACAATTTGTACTGGTGGCACAGGTTCCTCATAAGCTGCATTGGGAAGCACGATATTGAGGAAGTCGGGTGTCGGAGCGGTTGTCTGAGAGGTTAGAGGGATACCAGGGGCTTCACCCTCCTTGGACTCCACGGGTACATCCCTTACGGAAGCGCTGACTGCCTGCGACACGACAGCGCTAGAAGAGATGTTTTTCTCGTGCTCCTGAATACGGTGGATAAGGGTAGTCTTGTTTCCTGTTCTTCGGAGACCTTGGACACTATCATGAAACAAAGCATAGGAGCAACATACGGTGACAGACCCCGGACACGAGCTTCCTTCTTGAGATCAGCAACAGTGAGCTTGTCCCAGGACCTTGAAAGGAGTACAGAGGATACAAAGGACCTCCGCTGCAGCGAAACCGAGCGAAAAGCGGGACGAAGGAGCATTGTAGGTAGTCGGAAGAGAGGGATGCACGTGACTGTTCTCTGAATCCTGATGAGGTAATTCGGATAGATAACAGATGCCTCGTGTTTTCATCGTTGTCGGCTGTAGGTATCTCCATTTTGAGAAATATACGACTCTTGCCCCATAACAATCTTTTTTATCCTCTCTTGCTTTCAAGATGCTTCTTTCTCCAGCGTAAGCTTGCTCCTTATCTCCTCATCGTGTATCATTTAAATGTTCTCGTTACATCTCAGTGGCTCCAACGCCAGTCTCCCTTCCCAGTCCTTCTGGGGCAAATTCAAACCCAAAAACAAGGACGCAGACTTGCGTGAAAAGCAGGCTCAGATGGCCATCGCTAGAACACGTTTACTCACTCTTGCCTTTGGTGATATGGAAACTATTCGAACGGTGAGTCCGTCCTGCATAACGCCACAGATTATCCAACTCACCTCTTTTCAGCTTCCGAATACCTTTGCCGTAGGCCCTAGTTTTCTTTCGATCGATCGTTGATCGTGCAATATGTTCATTCCACTTTCCAGGAACTCGAGGAGGCCGCAAGAAATTGGGCAAGACCACCCCCCGACGCTGTGTTTACTTTGCGAGTACCGGTTGAATATGCGTCTATCCACGCTGCAGTATGTTCGTTCACTCGCGAAACAGGTAGTAAAGTATGCTGATTCTTGTTCATAGAGATTGGTCGCGGGACCTTACATTTATGTATGTGGAATGTGCGCACGTTGGAAATCAGAGTTGACATTCTGTACCATCACAGTTAACCAGCGAAGATTCTTACCAAATTGCTGCTATGGGGGCCCAGGGGCTTCGCGTTGAAATTGTCAGCGACGCTCCCCCACCTCCAGATGAACCTCCGTAAGTGCTTGGTTGTCCCGCTGTCTAGGAGACAAGCTTAGCTCTTCTTACTTCCAGTCCTCCTCCGTGAGTTAACAAGCTATTGACATCTACTTCAACACCAAACGATATTCCTCTCAGGCCCCCTCCAGTTCTAGAGATGCCCGCTACCTTCAACTTGGAACTAGTTCCCGGACAGCATGTGGCTTTAGACACGACAGTAACTTCTGATGAACTCGACATGGCACGCATGGAAGATGGTACCACTGTTGACGGAATGTTCTGGGGAAAACTCGACATTGTTCATCAAGGTGACACACACAAGATGGAGTTCACAGGAACCCGGCTAGTAAACCAGGAAGAATATTCACCAGAGTTCATGTTTGACTCTCGTGTCATGACTAAACTAGCAGTGGCAGCTAAACCGACGAAAGCAAAGTGCAATCTCAGTATACTTGCACCAGAGACGACTTATTGCGACGTGACTTTGATGTTTTCGCCCTACTGGAAGTTGGGGACAACCTGGCCACCTGCCGAGAGCTCGGACAACAAAGTTAAATACTTCCTCCGGGTGCATCCTGGGGGCGCTCTGGAGCATTTCGACAGTGAAATTGTCTCGACTGCCCTCTACTACGAAGCCATGTATGTCATTCCGCACTGCGCCACTTGCCCCGAAATTGATTGTTTGTCAGACCTGAAGCTGGTATGCTCGATCCGGATGAAGTGGTGGCCCCTCGGAATGGTTTTGGAATGCCTTTCAGAGACTTTATACCGCACTTAATGAATGTCTTGGACCAACTTGGCATGTCTTTGTATGCCCGAACCAATTTTATCAAGTATGTATGGCGTGTTGACATGTTATTTGCTTCTGACTCTTGCTCTCAGTAACAATATAGCCTCGTTCGCTGCGCACAGAAACATCGCCTACCGGTTCATGACACCGGGAAAAATCGCAGCTGCAGTTGACATTACCGTAACCTCAGATCCTTGCGTTTTTACGCGGCTCTTCCTGATATACCGAGGTCTGACCGATGACGAGATTGGAATCTTCGCTGGCGCAGGCGAAAAGGAGGCCAACGCAGTCAATTGGAGAGAACAAGTTGGATGGTCGGAAGACTCCAAGGATACGAGCTTGTTCCGCGTCCTTGAAGTATCGGTGCTGGAAGTGACTTAACTTCTATATCTTTTAATCTCTTTGAGTTGTTGGTGGCTTTTTCGTGTCTATTTTAGACATCTGCATTCATACTAGTGCAGATGACTGGATTAATTTTACCATTGTTCTATACTGTAGCCTTCTCGCACCCTATTCCACACTCTTTTCATTCTCAGTCTCTTGCGATGACCAGGTTCTGCGATACCTGTGTACGACTCGTTTTTATCCTGCTATAATGCTTTGTTTTCATTTCTATACAAATATGTAGTGCTAGCTCGTATATCTACTGTAGGATCTCTTCACAATTGTTTTCCAGGTTTCTAGCTGAGTTTGACTAAATTCCGAAGGATCGAAGAATCGTTCTGCCAGTATTGGCAATGGCGCACTTACGGTGACCTTACCTGTGACAGTATCACGTGATTTGTGACGCTACGCTGAAGTACGCAGACGTGACAATGACATCGTGCACTCATCCGACTCCCGAGACACTCATTCAACGACTCGGTCTCTTCCTTGTACCTTAGCCATTGCTTGAAACGCGCGCTACCATGCCTAAACTGTCTGAATAGTACGTCAAAAGAATCTTGTGCTTGAGCTCTTCTCTTAACTAATAATATCTTGTCAGCGAACTTGAGCGGCAAGCAAATATAGCGCGCAACCGCGCGCTCCTCGAGCAGCTCGAACTAAAACAGGCTGTAGAGGGACTCGGGTTTCCCTCAAAACAAAAGCCTGCGCCCAAACCCAAAGCAAAGCCTGTGCAACCTTCGAAGAAGGTTCAAAAGGAGGCTGCAGAAGGTCCGAGGAGACAGTCGGCGCGTCTTAGGAGCGCCGCAGCCATTGATCCTAATGAGACCCCGGCAATGAAGCGAAAGCGCGAGGTGTGTCTCCTCGAATTCCACCTATACTAAAAGCTCATCAAACACGGATCATGTCAGGCAGAAGAACAAGAAAGATTAGCTAAAGAAGCTGAAGAACGAATTGCGGCCGAGGAACAGCAGCGTATAGCTAAACGCCCTCGCCATATGGATTTGGACTTGGTCAGTCTCACTGAAGAGGATGCGAAAGAGGTCGCGTCGCTTTCATCGGAACTACAGACGATCTCACAAACGTCCCGACCACAACGCGCCGCTGACAGTGAAGCCTTCGTCTACAAAGTAGACAAGAAGGATCAGGAAGCTGTTGAGGACCTGCGTCAAAAACTCCAAGGACTAAAGGTCGTATCGCGAGCGAAGGTTACTCAGAATAGGGTGTACAGCGCCGCCTATCATCCGGAGGTCACGAAGGATCTAATCTTCTTCGGAGGTAGGTCATTTCCTTCGCAAAAGAGCTTGGATCCTAAAGTACTGTTATTTAGATAAGCACGGGCAGTTGGGTATCTGGGATGCAAGAGCCCCAAGAGATGAGGTGGACGATGAAGACGAAGGTAATACGGATACTCAAGAAGGTGGAAAGTATTGGTGGTTACAAGTTCACTGGCCTGCGACATCTCAGTCGGTAAGGGTAACATTGTCGAAGATAGTCCATCACTCATAGTACTTCATTTAGTCCATATCCTCTGTCAAATTGGATCCGATTGATTCTCATATGGTGTGTTTTGTTCATTCACTCCTGGCAAGTTGATTTAATGGCTATCAGGTCTACACCAGCGCGTACGATTGTACTGTTCGAGCGTTGTCGTTCACTTCTGGAGTTTCGAGAGAGATATTCTCAACGGGGAACACACAGATAAGCAGTATTGATCTCGCTCCTACTGGTCACGAAATGTGGATATCCGACGTGGATGGTGGTATTACCCACCTCGACCTTCGGCAAGATAAATCTAAAGCTAGATGGTATCAGCTCTCGGACCAGAAGATTGGCAGTGTCAGCGTGAATCCGACACGGCCTAACTTTCTGCTCACAGCCAGTAACAACAAGCTTTTAAGGTATGCGCCTTTCTTGAGTTGGCGCTCCTTTTCTTACAACTACTTGAACAGGATATGGGATGTTCGAAGATTGCAGATGGTCTCTGATGAGTTAAGTAACAGTGATACACCACCAACGCCGCCTGCTTCGTCTCCTGGCGGTCCAGCTCCTGCTGCCAGTGATTCACCTTTGGAATTCGATTTTGAGGTCATCACCGAATTCCATAAATCGGAGAAAGGGGCGGGATGTTTGCGAGGTGAATGGAGACACGATAAATCTGTCAGTTCTGCCTATTGGGATCCCAGAGGACGAAGTATCGTCAGCACAAGTTACGACGATACCATCAGAAGTATGTCGTTTCATATATCGCTGAGAGAGGGAGATCCTGACACCTGTCCAGTATGGGAAATCGACTCTTCCAGATTCGAGAGCTCAAAGGCGTTCCCCTCGTCACGACCATTCTGCAAGTTGAGCCACAACTGCCAAACCGTACGTCGTATCCAGTGGCCTCGAAGAATACCTCGTTTCTGAAGCTGAAACTGCTTAGGGGAAATGGCTTACAATCCTCCGAGCCCAGTGGACTCCGAATCCAGATGTTTATCCTCATTTCACAGTGCGTTATCATTGACTCTACAGAGAGTTACTTCGGGCTCAGAGAGCTTTTTTCTGTAGATTGGAAATATGAATCACTCATTAGACATCATTTCTTGCAAAGTACGTCAAATTTCATTGCCTTTCTGTAGTTGCATTCATGAACCTTTTATCTCTAGGGCGATCTCATTGCTAGGCTATCTGATCGCTCAAAGTATGTTACGTTTTTTCTACTTCTTGATTACTCGTCTGATCATCCACGTTCTTGCAAAATAGAATAAGTGCAGTGCAGGCTGTGACACGCTCACATCCTAGCATCGTCGAGCGCGCTGTAAGCGGTAATGCTAGTGGACGTTGCGTTCTCTGGGCCCCGGAGAATCTGGATTGATATCCGTTTAGAGTTTATCTAGTCTATTTAGTTTTGTATGATCTTGGATTGTAATTCTTATTGGGCACCAAGTAATTTATATGTTATTCCGTAAAATCTCAGTACTCAGTTTCTGTCCTGTTATAAAAATGAAAGAGAACAAAAGTGAGAGAAGCACATGCAAGCTGTATGGGTCCAACGTTAACAACTTGTCCATATGATAAGACCGCTTAAAGCAGGACTGTTATACAGCTGGCATGCACTTACTAAGTGTTCTTCGGTTCCTTTACTCTATAGAATAGTTTGCATTGTGTCCAACTCACGGGGACTATTGTAGTCTAAGTATGAAATTTAAAGCTCCCAAGACAAAAGATTTGTGCAAGTAGCTGACATCGGAAGCCTCGAGATATCGGTATCCCGACACAAATTACATTCGCTACTCCTACTGCAGTTGGGGCAGACTTGGAGGCTAAAGAGGCATGTCAAAAACATAACTATCTGTCGTACTTGTTGATAGTAATGAATAAATTATGACATCCGTATAATAGTTAGTACATGGTCTCTGCTGATCCTGGATAAGTACTGGTACAGGAGCTCTAGTCCTATTGAGGCATTGAATCTACTAGTCTGGTTCGGACTTGGGGCTATCCTGCGAAGGTCCCTTGCTTGAAGTTTGAGATTTCATCTCGGACTTCAAGCCTTTAAGCCTATTCTTCATTTCTACCCTTCGCTGTTCGCCTATTTCGCGTGCCTCGAGCTGTGCTTGGGACAAATTCATAACCGCATCGTTGTGTCGTTGAGTCATGTGCTTTGGGAGCAAGAACAGCCCCGGAGCTATACCAATGGCAATCGACTGCGTACCGCGACGTATAGAACATAGCAAAGATGAGCTCAAGGGAAATAACCTGTTAGCAGTTCGCAAAAGACAGAACACACCACAAGACCAAATGCAATAATCATATGATCCTTCCACCTATCGTCTGGATTACTCTCCCACTCATATCGTGGTGCATATCCAGGTGTTTCCGATTTGTGACCATAGTTTCGACTATGTTGGTACTTATAGTACATGTGCTTCCGTCTTGCGATTTCCTCTGCGTAGTCTTCGAACATGCTGGCATTTGCGAGGTTTGACGTATATTTTCCCTTTCTCAGGGAATCATAGGCAGCAGTGATGGCCTGGAATCTTGCATGTCGTTCGGCGGAAGGAAGGAGCCGACATGAAGGTGAATCAGGATGATATTGACGGACAAGGTCATAGTCTACGCGAGCCGATGTGAAAAAGCTGCAGAGAATGACGATTGCTACTCACATCGAGATTTAATATCCTGCTGTGAACAGCCATAGGGGAGGTGAAATATCTCATGAGGTGAAGGTTTCGGATGAGTGGGGAAGGGAAACGTTTGGGCAGCACTTGAGCTAGCGGTGGAAGCCAGTCTTAGCTGTACATGTTGGTGAGCTACCTGAGAATATAACTGGTTGTGAACAGCTAATGTTGTCCACCAACGTTGGTGGGGCATCGTCGTTCATACTGCGGACTCCCTGCCAATTTCAGAGTAAGATGTGTGACAAATGTTGTGACTTGTGACTTCGTTTCTTTTCTTTCTCCTTTTTCTTCTCTTTCGTCTTTCACTTTACATAGAGTTTTAGACATGGTAAATTCTACTTCTGGATCTGTTTGTTACACCCTGACCGTTTGTGTTTAGAGCTACAACAACTACGGCGGTTATGGTGGCGGTGGCTATGGTGGTGGTGGTGGGCATGGTGGTGGAGGCTGGGGCGACGACAAGATGGGCAACTTGGGTGGAGGCCTTCGCTCCATAGACTGGAATCGTGCCAAGCTAGAGCATTTCGAGAAAAACTTCTATGTGGAGGACAAACGAGTTACTGCCAGGAGCGACAAGGAGGTCGAAGATTTCAGACGTGCCAAAGAGATTAGGGTAATCTCACGTCTTTATGCTTACTTTCGTTCAATCTCACATATGCTCTTCAGGTTCAAGGACGTGGTGTTCCAAGACCTGTAACCTCGTTCGAAGAAGCAGGCTTTCCTGAATACCTCATGACTTCTATTCGTGCCCAAGGATTTGCTGCACCGACCGCTATCCAGTGCCAAGCCTGGCCAATGGCTCTCAGCGGGCGTGATGTCGTCGCTATCGCTCAAACCGGGAGTGGAAAGACAATATCTTTTGCCCTTCCTGCCATGCTTCATATCAATGCGTAAGTTTTCTCAATTTTTATTCTCGATTACGACGCCTCCTTACGAATGCAAATACTTAGGCAACCGCTTCTTGCTCCAGGAGATGGTCCTATAGCTCTAATCTTGGCGCCCACCCGGGAGCTTGCTGTCCAAATACAACAAGAATGCACCAAGTTTGGGTAAGCATTTTGCTGTCAGTCACTCATGTGCGATCTGATTTTGCGTAAAGATCAAATTCTCGGATTCGAAACACCGCTATCTACGGTGGAGCACCGAAAGGCCCTCAAATTCGAGACTTGCAGCGTGGAGTTGAAATTGTGATTGCTACACCTGGGCGTCTCATAGACATGCTTGAAACTCAGAAAACTAACCTTCGTCGAGTCACTTACCTTGTTATGGATGAAGCCGACCGTATGCTAGATATGGGTTTTGAGCCTCAAATCCGGAAGATCGTTGGTCAGATCCGTCCTGATCGCCAAACCCTCATGTTTAGCGCTACCTGGCCCAAAGATGTTCAGAAACTTGCCAATGTCAGTAGCTTTACTTGTGTCCCCTATATCCATCTCATTCTTGTGTCCAGGATTTCTTGAAGGATATGATTCAGTGCAACATTGGCTCCATGGAGCTTACTGCCAACCACAACATCACGCAGATTGTTGAAGTCTGCAGTGACTTCGAAAAACGCAACAAAATGATCAACCATCTGGAGAAAATCAGTTCTGAGAACGCCAAGGTGCTCATTTTCGTTGCAACAAAACGTGTTGCAGATGATATCACAAAATACCTTCGTCAAGACGGATGGCCTGCGTTGGCAATTCATGGTGATAAAGAACAGTATGTATATCACGATATTCCGTTTGAACTGTGCTCATTCTTATTTCAGACGTGAACGTGACTGGGTTCTCGGCGAGTTCAAGGCTGGTCGTTCCCCAATTCTTATTGCCACAGACGTCGCGTCTCGTGGGCTTGGTACGTTTTTTCAAAAATTTTTATGCAAGCGCTACGATTTGCCTGTACGAGGCTTGAGCATTTGCAGTGATGAACTAGAGGCTTTTTTGACACCTCGGTACATGACTGTTTCGGTATCCTAACATTCTCATAGCTGGAGATTCGTGGTGCCAAAATGCACTTCATCACCACTCGTGTCACTTGCTAATCCTCAGGGTGCGTATCCGAAGTAGAACGGGCGATAAGACTGAACGCGGCCTTCGAGATGGTCTTGATGAGCACGTTCGATTCCAATCCCTCTAACCTCTCCAGAATGGTCCCTTTGATGCCTCTGGTGTCGATGGGCTCTACCAAGCGAGCATGTACTGCGTTCTCTTCTTGGTATGGTACACGGTTACGGACCCAGGTTTCGATCGCTGTTCTGGATTGAAGTGTTCGCGTTAAATGTCTTCCCTGTTTCACCTTCTGGACTCGTCATGACCTTGGACCTACCCACTCTTGCTTGGGTAGGCTAGGTTTCCCTGGGACTGTTGACATATTTGGTTGCTGAATTGTTCTTTCGTCTTTCATTCTCGGAGCGCTTGTATCTTCCTTCATTTAGCATGTTATTGACGCTTTATGCCTTTCTATGTCCCCTTATATTCTCGTCTGCTTTCGCATGTACGCTGCCGACTCTTCTCTGTGTGTGGTCTGCTCTGCATCACATTTTGAATTGGTTGTCGCTTTCTTCAGACGTAAAGGATGTAGGATATGTTATTGTAAGTAATCTCAATCTCCTTTTCATCTTGTGATATACGTCCTAATGCCTTGGCAGAACTATGATTTCCCCAACAACTGCGAAGATTATATTCATCGTATTGGTCGTACAGGGGTAAGGATGGTCTCTTGTAAGGCGCTTACACCTTCTTACTTCTTCTTTTTTCCCTCTAGCGTGCCGGTATGAAAGGTACATCGTACACTTACTTCACCACAGAAAACGCGAAGTCCGCCCGTGAATTGCTCGGTATTTTGAAAGAAGCCAAAGCCAACATCCCTCCTCAACTGGAAGAGATGGCGACATACAGTGGTGGCGGTGGACGAAGTAAGCACGCCAATTTGACTTTCTATTGCACAGCTGACCTTGCTATTTAATAGGCCGCTTCGGGGGAGGTGGTGGTGGTCGCGGACGAGGTGGAGGTCGTGGCGGCGGAGGTGGGGGCCGATTTGGCGGCGGCGGTTACGGGGGTGGTGATAATGGCTACGCTGGCCGGAATGACCGCTGGTAATCGGGTATGCTACTAATTTTGGGACAGTTTTTAATTCTTGCTGCTGTTGCCGTCGATGTTGCTTGAGCTCTTGTCCAGACTTGACTGTACTTGACCGTCGTTTCATGATT